>JBBPBX010007523.1:9918-37583 GCA_038048925.1 Garcialebias charrua
ATATATATATATATATATATATATATTAATTTCAACATCTAAATTTGTATTTCTTGTAACTTCACTAATATCTGAAACTTACTTGCATGTTGTTTCCCCACTGGGCCTTTCCTTCAAGTAAAGCATCAAGGACAGCCCGGCTGGGTTCCTGAGCCGTCAGGTCATTGCCACTGACCACATAGTAAGAAGACCGGACACGCTTGAAGAACTCAGCATCCACATTTTTGGCACTGCAGTGATTGGGTATGTAAACCAAATCCATATACGTAGGAGGGCAGTTTGACAGAGACAATGTTTTTGCATTTCCTGTACCTGAAAAATATACATTTTATTAAACCAATTCAACAACCATTAAAATCATCTGGTAACAATAGGCAGTAGTGTAAGTGATAACAGAGACTCACTTTTAACACCTTTGGATGCAGAGGTATTAGTTGCATTTTTGGCATCTTTTCCTTCTCCAACCCCCTTCTTTGGAGAAGCTGGCTTTGAGTCCTTGATTTTTGAAAGACCACTTTTCCTAGCTGGTGATGAGGACTTTTTTGAGAGCTTTTTCTTACTAGGCTTGTCTCCTCCATTTGTATTAGCATTGTGAAGGTTCTCCTCTGCCTTCAGTGCTTCTGGGTCCACCATACAAACATCATGGTTGCCTGAAATCGGAGCAGAGTCCCTGAGTGCCACTGGAGGAGGATCGACCTGCCTGTAGGTTAGAGTTCTGTCAGTAGGCAGAGTCTCAGAGTCATCTTCAGAGTCAATGTTTGCATCTGCTGTGATGGAGGGGCACTCTTCAGTCCCTGGTGGTACATCTGAGTCTGTTTGCGAGGGGGCAGACTCACTGATGGATGTGGGTGGGGTATCCTCACATTGTTTGGCAGAAAGCTTCCCTCCTGGGGGTGGAGGGCCTCCCCCGGACTTGGCAAGAGGCTTCTCCTCATTAGTGGTGTTTTCTTCATTGATAAAATATTCCAGAGGGTTAGGATTAATGAAAGATGGAGATAATTCAGTCTTGGGGTGACGATACTCACAAGAGGGGACAAGGCATAGGTCAACATCTGTCTTAGATGCAGCACAGGGACTCTTCTTTGTGTTGTCTGGTTCCTTTGAGCCACAGGGAGAATTATAATTGTATTGATCTGAAGAGAGATGTAATTGCGAGGGGGAAGGAAGTTTAGGACTCACAGGAGATTTTTTCTCAGGTATAAAATCCTCACATTTAAAAGGATTTGTCTCCTTTTCAGGGGAAGGTGTGTCTTTCTTTGAAAGATTAAAATAAGCAGATGGTGAAGATGCTTTAGGGGATGTGGGTGACTCGTCATATTTCTGTTGTGAATCCGATTTAGTGATGCTTTCACACTGTGAGATGGGGCTGGTACCGTCTTTGGCTGGAGGGCCTCCTAGAAATGGAGAGAGCTCATTGGAATGGGGAGAGAGGCTGAGAGATGATGCCTTTGGGGTGACTGGCGACTTATCTGTCTGTTCCACTACAGCATGTGGCATCTCTGTCATTTGACATGGGGTTGTAACGGAAGGTGTGGACTGAGATGCATCCGATGGAGTTACAGAAGTGGAACAGACTAAATCATTCTCTTCAAAAAGCAAACAATTTTCTACAGCAGGTTTTGGCTCTTTTGATGCTCTTAAATCTGTTCTGTCTGAAGGACTGAAGTCAACCTCAGTGGGTCCATTTTCTGCTACATATGAACTAATGCTCAGTGACTGTTGCTCTGGAGATTGCTTGCTGAAGTCCAGCACTAAGGAATGGTCTGGGGAATCTTGGCCTAACTCTACAGACATGGTAGAATGCTCCGGCGATTTAGTATCCTGTGTGTTGCTCTTTGTCTTAGGTGAGATTTCTGGGGAAATAGACATTGGCCTTGGACTCTCTTCTTTAGTTGGAGATCCCTCAGCCTCCTGGAAGGTGGTTGGTGTCTGAACCACAGAGACAGACAATGAGTAATCTACTTCAGTTGAGTGAGGAGAGCCCATCTCAGCATGAAGAGAAGATCCAGTTGTTGGTTCTGGAAACGAGCTGGTGGCCAAGGATGCTGTAGATGCTGAGGCTAGATGTGAAAAGATATCTTCTGCAACAACTTCTTCCAGTGGTGTTCCAGACTTGTCTGATGCGGTGCCCTCAGAAATAGACATTTTACTCTCTTCTTTAAAACCTGCTAAAGGATTGGTGTCAGATTCATGTTTTGTCAATGGAGCCGAGGACAACACTGAATAGATATTTTCAATAGGTTTCTTGAATTCCATATCGAAGGGTGATTCCTTTTTCATTGAAGACTCATGGTCAGGTGGTGGGCTCTTTGCAGGGGAAACTACTTTCTCTACTGGGGAACAATGTTGTAATTCTGGTTCATTTGGCTCAGGGGTAAATCTGTCAATAGAATCTTCTTTATCACTGACCTCCACAATGAAGGGACCCTGTGGCTTATCTACTGACAGAGTTGAGAGAGCTTCAGCTTTCTCTTCCACTGGTGACTGATAGTAAGGTGTGTGGCCAGAGGACTGTGGTAAATTAGCTTCTTCAAGTGGCGTGTCATCTGGGCTCTTAGAAGAATCGGTTGTTGCCAGTGTGCAACTAGCCAGTGTAGATGACAGTTCTATTGGAGCAGCCAACATTGATGGAAAATCACTAGTATCCTTAGATTCCATTGAGGGAGAACAAACAAGAGGTGATGTAGAGTTTGAATTGAGTTTGGCTGAGTTAGCTTCAAATATGTCATGCGATTCTTGAGCAGTGACAAATCCCTCGACTTTTCCTGGACAGGCAAACTCCTTACAAAATTTATCCTCTTCTAATGGTGAAGGGGGAGATACTGTAGAAGCAGAATGATTGTAGTTCTGGCCTATTGTGGCTTCAATCTCTGAGTGACTTGACTCTAGCAGATCCTGAGGTGGAGAGAGCTTCTTATCAAACTCTCCCGATGTGGATATCTCAAGTCTTCCAACATCCACTGAAGATACTGTCTCGTTACTGACTTCGTTGCTCACAGTGTCCCTGGGAGTCAACATCTCATCCACTGGAGTAGGCACATTAGAGATTTCAATAATCGAATGGGAGTGACCAGAAGTGACTCTGTGCTCCTCAGGGACTTCATATCTAGTCTCATCATCTGAGGTTGTGAAACTCTCAAAGCAAGCTGGAGACATCTCATCATGGATAGATGCAGCAGGAGAAACTGGTGAAGACACCTTAGGTGAGGTTTGTTCTACAATATTCTGCTTTTCTGTTTCTTTAGGACTTACAAGCTTCTCTTCTATAGTTGTTTCTGTCATTCCATCATCGTGTTTTCCATTATCACTTTGTTTTAGTTCATCGTGTTTGACTTGGTGCTCATTCGTGCTGTAAGTAAGATCACTCTCCAGGTCTGCTTTCACGTTTTGTGGTTCATAGACTTCCTCTGTCTCTCCCTTCTCTTCATAATCCCCTCCCTCAGATGTCTCTTCCAACACAGTGCCCTCATCTTCAAACTTCTCACCAACGCTATCATTGAGTTTTCCCTGAACTATTTGTTCTTCTGGAGTATCTTCATTGTCTCCTTCTGCTTCTGTTGTTGTTATACCCTCATCCACAGATTCTACACCTTCCGGCGAGTCTCTAGTCTGTATTATTTCCTCATGCTGGATCATTGATTCCTCTCTTTGCTCATTTAGTTGTGCACTTGCCTCACCCTCAACCAACTCTTCAGCTTTAAGCTGCTCAAAGTCTGTAGTGAGGTCCTCTGGTGAGGACATCAATGATCTTTCTGCTTCTAGATCCTGTACAACAGTAACAGCACTGGTTGCCTGTTTGCTATCTGCTTTTGTCTCTTTCTTTGCCACCTTTGACTTTCCTTTATCTTTTAATTTTGATGGAACTCCTGAATCTTTCTTCGAGGAGTCGTCTTTTTTCAGTGGCTTTGGTTTAAGATTTTTTTCTTCACCTACAGCAGTGTTCTTTTTTATGTCCTTAGAGGGCCTTTTAACATCTTTCCTTTGCTCCTTCTTTTCTTCCTTCTTCTCTTTCATAGGTGAATCTCTTCTGATATCCTTTTTCAAGGCTTTTTTTGCTTCATCTTTCTTTACTTTCTCTTCCTTTTGACCTTCGTGTTTGGAGATGTTGTCATTTTTTGCTACTTCTTTTTTAACTTCCTTTTTCTTCTCCATTGATACTTTGGCTTCCCTTTTAACCTTTTCACTTTTGGGTTTTGACTCAGACTTTTTGTCTGGATATTCGTTTTGGCTGGTTTGATCTGTTCTAGCTTTGGATTCTCTCTCGGGTGCTTTTGTCTTTTTCAGGAGAACCTTTTCTTTTTTCTCTATCTTTTCTGATTTCTCCTGAGCTGATTCAACATCTGTCTTTGCCTTGTCTGGTGTTTCCTCTTTTGAAGTCTTTTTAATGTTTTTGATTGGTGATGGCTTTGATGTTGATTTGAGGCTCTCTTTGCTGTCTGTTCTATGTTTCATCTTTGCTTGCTTAAGTGTTGGTGTTGACGGCAAACTAGAAGACACAGCTTGTTGAGTGACAACTGCCTGCTTCAAGAAATCCAAATGTTTTAGTTTTTCTAAGCCTTCAAAGATGTGATCCTGGGTGGCATTTCCAGGAAAAAGAACTCGCACAATCTTATCTGAGTGGTTTGCAGGGTGCCACACAATGAGTGAAGAGATAGAATTCAAGTAAGAAAGAGGAAACTCCGATTCTTTACCATTTGGCAGCAGAATGGAAGTAGTGTCTTTTTCACTTCCTGTCCACTGCTTCATAAAGTGCTGCATCTCCTTGCTGTTCTTCGAAGGGTTAAGCACATACATCTCAAGCTTCCCGACACCCATTTTTTGAAAAAGTGTGATTGGTTCTATCGTGTTTCCTACAGGCTTCTGCAAAGGCTCAATCCTCAAATTTAGCTTGTGCAGAAATTGCTGAGTGAACGCTGCCTCCTCAACATTTCTGCGCATCCTGTAATTAGGTTCAGGGTTCTCCAGGCTTTCAGGAAAATTCACAAACACAACACCGATATCTGGAGAAATCATGTTCTTCACCCAGTCACTGTTAGCCGTTGAACCCTGTGATTGCTCCTCCTCCAGCTCTGCAATCTTCCTCTGCAACATGCTATTGATGCCTGGCAGATTGTCGTCACCAATGTGGGTCAGGAGGATGGAGTCCACTCGGTCTAGGTGTCTCACCAGTTTCCAAAAGCACGATTTCCTGTCTGAACCACCATTAATGAGCATGTTGAAACCATTCACAGCAAATAGAGCAGAGTCACCTCGACCACCAGGGAAAATGTAACAACACGGTTTGGAGAGTTTGAGGAACCCTCCTGAGGTTGGAGGTTCTAGCATGTCAAAAGGAGCTGGGATCTCTACTGATTCAGATAAATACTCTGTGAACTCAGAGAGGCCCTCCATTTCAGGAAGGATAAGAGTGGAATTGAGCTTCATGTTAATGAAGTCTTGCAAGTTGTGTTTGTCCAAGTTGGAGTTTTTCCAGTCCCCTTGCTCAGGACAGGAGAGTGTAAGGTTGGCTTTGTTTGCTGGGTGAATGGTGCTGAGCAATTCACCAATCTGTGCAAAAAAAAAGCAATTTTGAATGTTTTAAATGTTTTACATCTTGTAAAAAAAGTACATGTATAATTTCTAAATAATTTTTCCTCTAAATGTGGTATTTTGTCTTTGTATAGAATCTTTAAAGTATAAATGTTTTTGGTTCTCATGATTTAATTCCACAAATTTTAGTGTGTAAAGTTTAGTACAAAGTTTAGTTTGTATTGTAAAGAATATAATACCTTATGTACTTAAATAAGCACAGTATTTTTTGCAACACCCTCTCTTTTCATTGCAATGATTATTAACACAGAGGACCATGTTGGTCTGCAGTCAGTTATTAGTAACAGTAAAAAATAAAATATTAAAGCTGCAAGCAGCATTGGGGCCCTCGCAGCAAAGCGCCGCTCCGGCCTTACAGCGACCGCGGGAGCTCCAGTTCGTCCACCCAGTCGCCTTTGCGAACACTCTCGTGCCTATCCCGCACACGTCCACCAGGGTGTGCATATGCCAAACCTTCAAAAATCACCTTCCACTCAAATTACTACGAGTCCAGCTGCAAGCCTTACAAGTTGGGCCAAAATCCTGTGACTTCCTGTCTTGTGGAGATCTCGTTCTTTCGGTCACAACCCAAAGCTCATGACCATAGATGAGGGTGGGAACATAGATCGATCGGTAAATTGAGAGCTTTGCCTTTCGACTCAGCTCTCTCTTCACCACGACAGACCGGTACAGCGCCTGCTTCACTGCGGATGCTGCACCTATCCGCCTATCGATCTCAAGCTCCAGTTTTCCCTCATTCGTGAACAAGACCCAGAGATACTTAAACTCCTCCACTTGGGGCAGGACCTCATCCACGACCTGGAGAGGGCATGCTACCCTTTTCCGGCTCAAGACCATGGCCTCGGATTTGGAGGAACTGATCCTCATCCCGGCCACATCACACTCGGCTGCAAACCGCTCCAGCGAAAGCTGTAGATCACGATCTGATGAAGCCAATAGGACCATATCATCTGCAAAAAACAGAGAAGCGATTCTAAGGCCACCAAAATGGATCCTCTCAACACCTTGGCTGTGCCTAGAAATTCTGTCCATAAAAGTTATGAACAGAATCGGTGACAAAGGGCAACCTTGGCGGAGTCCAACTCTCACTGGAAACGAGCCTGACTTACTGCCGGCAATGCGGACCAAGCTCTGACACCGGTCGTACAGGGACCTAACAGCCCATATCAATGGGCCTGGTACCCCATACTCCCGGAGTACCCCCCACAGAACCCCCCGAGGGACGCGGTCAAATGCCTTTTCCAAGTCCACAAAGCACATGTAAACTGGTTGGGCAAACTCCCACGCGCCCTCCAGGACCCTGCTGAGGGTGTAGAGCTGGTCCAGTGTTCCACGACCAGCACGAAAACCACATTGCTCCTCCTGAATCCGAGGTTCGACTATCCGACGGACCCTCCTCTCCAGAACCCCTGAATAGACCTTACCAGGGAGGCTTAAGAGTGTGATCCCCCTATAGTTGGAACACACCCTACGGTCCCCCTTTTTGAATAGGGGAACCACCACCCCAGTCTGCCAATCCAAGGGAACTGCCCCCGATGTCCACGCGATATTGCAGAGTCGCGTAAGCCAACACAACCCCACAACATCCAGAGCCCTAAGGAACTCAGGGCGAATCTCATCCACCCCCGGAGCCCTGCCACCGCGGAGCTTTTTAACCACCTCGGTGACCTCAGCACCAGAGATTGGAGAGCCCGACCCAAAGTCCCCAGGCTCCGCTTCCTCAGTGGAAGACGTGCCAGTAGGATTGAGGAGGTCTTCGAAGTATTCCGCCCACCGACTCACAACATCCCGAGTTGAGGTCAACAGCACGCCATCCCCACCATAAATGGTGTTGGTCGCGTACCGCTTTCCCCCCCTGAGACGCCGGATGGTGGACCAGAATCGCCTCGAAGCCGTACGGAAGTCATTCTCCATGGCCTCTCCGAACTCCTCCCACGCCCGAGTTTTTGCCTCAGCAACCACCCGAGCCGCATGCCGCTTGGACTGTCGGTACCTATCTGCTGCTTCCGGGGTCCCACAGGCCAAAAAAATGACCCTTTGACCCAAAATGGCCAACTTCCTGTTAGCTTTGGACCAGAGCTCCAAGATACTTTTTCATAGGCCCTGAGAAGATACAGAAGTTTACAGTTTCAGAATTATTGGTCAAAAAATGGCTTGGGGCTGAGATTTTAAAATATTCTACGGGACGCTATGGAGGGTATCGGCCAATTATCATGGATTCCTGTTCAAAGGATGGACAGTGATCGATCATACTGGTTTTGGTGCACCTCGATTCAAATCTGTGGAATTTAGAGCCAAATGTATGGTGATGGCATTAACGTCTTAATTCACCACATCGCGACATCTACATGTTCGACCCAAAACTGTCACTGTTGGAAAGCAAGTTATACCAACATGTCTTTGGTCATCGGACACGCTATCATGCTGATTAGGTAACAGGGGTCAGATAGGGACCGTTCAACGTAAAACTTTACACTTCCCGTTGTCAGTGGGTGTGGCTTAAGTGATGTCATGATTTGACCATTCAGTCTTGCAGGGGATTGAATATGGATAAATCACTGAAGGTTTGATGCCTCAGACAGTTTCCGTGTAGGTCCTATTAGCTTTTCTTTTTTCATGGTGAGATGTCAAACTTTGAGGTCTGGCCACACCCATTCAGCATGCCCTGAAACAAACCATTTAGATACATTTTTGTCCCCCATGCCTTTTGAACAAAATCGCCAAGCTTGAAACCGATTGAGCAGAATCCTTAGGAGGAGTTCGTTCAAATGAGGAGGTTGTAAATCGCCAAAAAGGTGTGAAGTTTGGGACAGCATTCCAAAATGGCCGCCTTCTTGTTTATCGTAATACGTTGGTTCCCTAGGGTTTTCTGTGCAACTTGGGGAATTGGACAAGTGTACCAAATTTCATGCGTCTAAGACAAACTAAGGTTAATGCGGAGGGTCGTTTTAAATTTTCCAGGTGGCGCTCTTGAACCGTTTCTGTAGCGATTTTTGCGACACCTTTAGAAGACAATTTTTCAGCAGTCCTGATGCGTCTGCCAAATTTGGTGAGTTTTGGGATATACCCCAAAAAGGCCAATTCATTTGCCTAAAAAAATTTGTAGCTCAGGCCTGAACAGAGCGATTACAATAGGCTTCGCGGCCTTCGCAGCGCTTCGATGCTCGGGCCTAAAAATAAACTCAAACTTTAGAGCAACTTAAATCAATGCTATTTTTTAATGTAAAAAATAACTTTTCCATCAGAAAGTTATTCAGTATAGGTACATTTAATGTATTAAAATGTTCATGTGTTACACTGTATGGATCATTAATAGCAACAGACTGCAGACACACATAGTCTAACCTTCATAAACTTAAATGTAAATGGGTTTCTCATTTGTAACATGATGTAAAAAATATGTCCATGTGAATCACTATAAAATGATTTGAAACTGGGCAGCCACTTGATATAAAGCTGGCATTGCTCACACTAGTGGTTAGTTTCAGTGACTCATCAGAAGTTCTGCCTAACTTTCCAAACTGAGGTCACGCTGATCTCCATCTGCTGCAGGCAAAATACTGACTGCTGATAACAACTCCACAGAACTTCACTTTCAAAGATCGGAACAATTCGATTATGTGGTACATCTTAATATTATGATTAATTCCACAGTTAAAAAAATCCATCCATCCATCCATCCATCCATCCATCCATTCTCTTCTGCTTATCCGGGGTCGGGTTGCGGGGGTAGCAGCCTAAGTAAGGAGGCCCAGACTTCCCTCTCCCCAGCCACTTGGGCCAGCTCCTCTGGGGGAATCCCAAGGCGTTCCCAGGCCAGCCGAGAAACATAGTCCCTCCAGCGTGTCCTGGGTCTTCCTCTGGGTCTCCTCCCAGTGGGACATGCCCGGAACACCTCACCAGGGAGGCGTCCAGGAGGCATCCTAACCAGATGCCCGAGCCACCTCAACTGGCTCCTCTCGATGTGGAGAAGCAGCGGCTCTACTCTGAGTCCCTCCCGGATGACCGAGCTTCTCACCCTATCTCTAAGGGAGAGTCCAGACACCCTGCGGAGAAAACTCATTTCAGCCGCTTGTATCCGAGATCTCGTTCTTTCGATCACAACCCAAAGCTCATGACCATAGATGAGGGTGGGAACGTGGATCGATCGCTAAATTGAGAGCTTTGCCTTTTGATTCAGCTCTCTCTTCACCATGACAGACCGGTACAGCGCCTCCTTCACTGCCAACACTGCACCTATCCACCTATCGATCTCACGCTCCAGTTTTCCCTCATTCGTGAACAAGACCCCGAGATACTTAAATTCCTCCACTTGGGGCAGGACCTCCTCCCCGACTCAGAGAGGGCACCCTACCCTTTTCCGGCTCAAGACCATGGCCTCTGATTTGGAGGAACTGATCCTCATCCCGGCCGCGTCACACTCGGCTGCAAACCGCGCCAGTGAGAGCTGTAGATCAATCAATCAATCAATTAATCACCTTTATTTAACCAGGTAGAGCCCGTTGAGATCGAGATCTCTTTTACAAGGGTGACCTGGTCAAGTGGTCAGCAGTACACGTCACATTGGCAATAGGCATTTGCACTTATTAAAAAGAAAATAAAGAAAACTACAATCAATCACAGGCCTGATAGATAGATAGATAGATCATGGCCTGATGAAGCCAATAGGACCATATCATCTGCAAAAACAGAGAAGTAATCCTAAGGCCACAAAAACAGATCCCCTCAACACCTTGGCTGCACCTAGAAATTCTGTCCATAAAAGTTATGAACAGAATCGGTGACAAAGAGCAACCTTGGCAGAGTCCAACTCTCACCGAAAACGAGCCTGACTTACTGCCGGCAATGCGGACCAAGCTCTGACACCGGTCGTAAAGGGACCTAACAGCCTGTATCAAAGGGCCTGGTACCCCATACTCCCGGAGTACCCCCCACAGGGCCCCCCGAGGGACGCGGTCGAATGCCTTCTCCAAGTCCACAAAGCACATGTAAACTGGTTGGGCAAACTCCCACGCACCCTCCAGGACCCTGCTGAGGGTGTAGAGCTGGTCCAGTGTTCCACGACCAGGACAAAAACCACATTGCTCCTCCTGAATCCGAGGTTCGACTATCCGACGGACCCTCCTCTCCAGAACCCCTGAATAGACCTTACCAGGGAGGCTTAAGAGTGTGATCCCCCTATAGTTGGAACACACCCTACGGTCCCCCTTTTTGAATAGGGGAACCACCACCCCAGTCTGCCAATCCAAGGGAACTGCCCCCGATGTCCACGCGATATTGCAGAGTCGCGTAAGCCAACACAACCCCACAACATCCAGAGCCCTAAGGAACTCAGGGCGAATCTCATCCACCCCGGAGCCCTGCCACCGCAGAGCTTTTTAACCACCTCGGTGACCTCAGCACCAGAGATTGGAGAGCCCGACCCAAAGTCCCCAGGCTCCGCTTCCTCAGTGGAAGACGTGCCAGTAGGATTGAGGAGGTCTTCGAAGTATTCCGCCCACCGACTCACAACATCCCGAGTTGAGGTCAACAGCACGCCATCCCCACCATAAATGGTGTTGGTCGCGTACCGCTTTCCCCCCCTGAGACGCCGGATGGTGGACCAGAATCGCCTCGAAGCCGTACGGAAGTCATTCTCCATGGCCTCTCCGAACTCCTCCCACGCCCGAGTTTTTGCCTCAGCAACCACCCGAGCCGCATGCCGCTTGGACTGTCGGTACCTATCTGCTGCTTCCGGGGTCCCACAGGCCAAAAAAATGACCCTTTGACCCAAAATGGCCAACTTCCTGTTAGCTTTGGACCAGAGCTCCAAGATACTTTTTCATAGGCCCTGAGAAGATACAGAAGTTTACAGTTTCAGAATTATTGGTCAAAAAATGGCTTGGGGCTGAGATTTTAAAATATTCTACGGGACGCTATGGAGGGTATCGGCCAATTATCATGGATTCCTGTTCAAAGGATGGACAGTGATCGATCATACTGATTTTGGTGCACCTCGATTCAAATCTGTGGAATTTAGAGCAAAATGTATGGTGATGGCATTAACGTCTTAATTCACCACATCGCGACATCTACATGTTCGACCCAAAACTGTCACTGTTGGAAAGCAAGTTACACCAACATGTCTTTGGTCATCGGACACGCTATCATGCTGATTAGGTAACAGGGGTCAGATAGGGACCGTTCAACGTAAAACTTTACACTTCCTGTTGTCAGTGGGTGTGGCTTAAGTGATGTCATGATTTGACCATTCAGTCTTGCAGGGGATTGAATATGGATAAATCACTGAAGGTTTGATGCCTCAGACAGTTTCCGTGTAGGTCCTATTAGCTTTTCTTTTTTCATGGTGAGATGTCAAACTTTGAGGTCTGGCCACACCCATTCAGCATGCCCTGAAACAAACCGTTTAGATACATTTTTGTCCCCTATGCCTTTTGAACAAAATCGCCAAGCTTGAAACCGATTGAGCAAAATCCTTAGGAGGAGTTTGTTCAAATGAGGAGGTTGTAAATCGCCAAAAAGGTGTGAAGTTTGGGACAGCATTCCAAAATGGCCGCCTTCTTGTTTATCGTAATACGTTGGTTCCCTAGGGTTTTCTGTGCATCTTGGGGAATTGGACAAGTGTACCAAATTTCATGCGTCTACGACAAACTAAGGTTAATGCGGAGGGTCGTTTTAAAATTTCCAGGTGGCGCTCTTGAACCGTTTCTGTAGCGATTTTTGCGACACCTTTAGAAGACAATTTTTCAGCAGTCCTGATGCGTCTGCCAAATTTGGTGAGTTTTGGGATATGCCCCAAAAAGGCCAATTCATTTGCCTAAAAAAATTTGTAGCTCAGGCCTGAACAGAGCGATTACAATAGGCTTTGCGGCCTTCGCAGCGCTTCGATGCTCGGGCCTAAAAATAAACTCAAACTTTAGAGCAACTTAAATCAATGCTATTTTTTAATGTAAAAAATAACTTTTCCATCAGAAAGTTATTCAGTATAGGTACATTTAATGTATTAAAATGTTCATGTGTTACACTGTATGGATCATTAATAGCAACAGACTGCAGACACACATAGTCTAACCTTCATAAACTTAAATGTAAATGCTCTGATGCATGCTCAATTATCCAGGTAGAAAAATCTAAAAAAGCTAAGTCTGGTCCTCTGGACATTCAAAAAACAAAACAAAACAAAGCAAAAAAAAAAATTGTAGAAACGTTTCGTCTTTCGTCCGAAAGACTTCCTCAGTCTGAGGTGCTGGGTTCAGCTCAGTCTTATAAATAGCACCCTCTCACAGTGTTACACAACCAGTTGGCTGATGACAGCCGAAACCAGCTGCTCACATGATCAAGGAGGACCATCAGCCTAACAATGGATCGTTAGCACCCTGATGGTTGTTTGCTATTCACAGAGGGCTGAGTGATACCAGCAATCACAGCATTGTAGGAGGGGGACAGTTGAACCCGGAGGCCTCCACCCCTGTTTAATGATGGGCGGTTTCTTTTCACAAAGATGGCCTCCTTTACTCCTCTCTCCTCTCTCTTAAATGTAAATGGGTTTCTCATTTGTAACATGATGTAAAAAATATGTCCATGTGAATCACTATAAAATGATTTGAAACTGGGCAGCCACTTGATATAAAGCTGGCATTGCTCACACTAGTGGTTAGTTTCAGTGACTCATCAGAAGTTCTGCCTAACTTTCCAAACTGAGGTCACGCTGATCTCCATCTGCTGCAGGCAAAATACTGACTGCTGATAACAACTCCACAGAACTTCACTTTCAAAGATCGGAACAATTCGATTATGTGGTACATCTTAATATTATGATTAATTCCACAGTTAAAAAAATCCATCCATCCATCCATCCATTCTCTTCTGCTTATCCGGGGTCGGGTTGCGCGGGTAGCAGCCTAAGTAAGGAGGCCCAGACTTCCCTTTCCCCAGCCACTTGGGCCAGCTCCTCTGGGGGAATCCCAAGGCGTTCCCAGGCCAGCCGAGAAACATAGTCCCTCCAGCGTGTCCTGGGTCTTCCTCTGGGTCTCCTCCCAGTGGGACATGCCCGGAACACCTCACCAGGGAGGCGTCCAGGAGGCATCCTAACCAGATGCCCGAGCCACCTCAACTGGCTCCTCTCGATGTGAAGAAGCAGCGGCTCTACTCTGAGTCCCTCCCGGATGACCGAGCTTCTCAGCCTATCTCTAAGGGAGAGTCCAGACACCCTGCGGAGAAAACTCATTTCAGCCGCTTGTATCCGAGATCTCGTTCTTTCGATCATAACCCAAAGCTCATGACCATAGATGAGGGTGGGAACGTGGATCGATCGCTAAATTGAGAGCTTTGCCTTTTGATTCAGCTCTCTCTTCACCATGACAGACCGGTACAGCGCCTCCTTCACTGCCAACACTGCACCTATCCACCTATCGATCTCACGCTCCAGTTTTCCCTCATTCGTGAACAAGACCCCGAGATACTTAAATTCCTCCACTTGGGGCAGGACCTCCTCCCCGACTCAGAGAGGGCACCCTACCCTTTTCCGGCTCAAGACCATGGCCTCTGATTTGGAGGAACTGATCCTCATCCCGGCCGCGTCACACTCGGCTGCAAACCGCTCCAGTGAGAGCTGTAGATCAATCAATCAATCAATCACCTTTATTTAACCAGGTAGAGCCCGTTGAGATCGAGATCTCTTTTACAAGGGTGACCTGGTCAAGTGGTCAGCAGTACACGTCACATTGGCAATAGGCATTTGCACTTATTAAAAAGAAAATAAAGAAAACTACAATCAATCACAGGCCTGATAGATAGATAGATAGATCATGGCCTGATGAAGCCAATAGGACCATATCATCTGCAAAAACAGAGAAGTAATCCTAAGGCCACAAAAACAGATCCCCTCAACACCTTGGCTGCACCTAGAAATTCTGTCCATAAAAGTTATGAACAGAATCGGTGACAAAGAGCAACCTTGGCAGAGTCCAACTCTCACCGAAAACGAGCCTGACTTACTGCCGGCAATGCGGACCAAGCTCTGACACCGGTCGTAAAGGGACCTAACAGCCTGTATCAAAGGGCCTGGTACCCCATACTCCCGGAGTACCCCCCACAGGGCCCCCCGAGGGACGCGGTCGAATGCCTTCTCCAAGTCCACAAAGCACATGTAAACGGGTTGGGCAAACTCCCACGCACCCTCCAGGACCCTGCTGAGGGTGTAGAGCTAGTCCAGTGTTCCACAACCAGGACAAAAACCACATTGCTCCTCCTGAATCCGAGGTTTGACTATCCGACGGACCTTCCTCTCCAGAAGCCCTGAATAGACCTTACCAGGGAGGCTTAAGAGCGTGATCCCACTATAGTTGGAACACACTCTACGGTCCCCCTTTTTGAATATGGGAACCACCACCCCAGTCTGCCAATCCAGGGGAACCGCCCCCGATGTCCACGCAAATTGCAGAGTCGCGTAAGCCAACACAACCCCACAACGTCCAGGGCCCTAAGGAACTCCAGGCAAATCTCATCAACCCCTGGGGCCCTGCCACAGAGGAGCTTTTTAACACCTTGGTGACCTCAGCACCAGAGATTAGAGAGCCCGACCCAAAGTCCCCAGGCTCTGTTTCCTCAGTGGGAGATGTGCCAGTGGGATTGAGGAGGTCTTCAAAGTACTCTGCCCACCGACTCACAACATCCCGAGTTGAGGTCAGTAACACGCCACCTCCAATATAAATAGTGTTGGTGGCATACCGCTCCCCCCCCTGAGATGCCGGATGGTGGACCAGAATCGCCTCAAAGCCCTACGGAAGTCATTCTCCATGGCCTCTCCGAACTCCTCCCACGCCCGAGTTTTTGCCTCAGCAACCACCCGAGCTGCATGCCGTTAGGACTGCCGGTACCTATCAGCTGCTTCCGGGGTCCCACAGGCCAAAAAGGCCATATAGGACTCCTTCAGCCTGACAGCATCATTCACCGCCAGTGTCCAACACCGGGTTTGAGGGTTGCCACCACGACAGGCACCAACAACCTTACAGCCACAGCTCCGATAAGCCGCTTCGACAATAGAGGCGCGGAACATGGCCCACTCTGACTCAATGTCCCCGCCTCCCTCAAAACGTGTTCAAAGCTCTTCCAGAGGTGGACGTTAAAGCTCCGTCTTACGGGAGACTCTGCCAGACGTTTCCAGCAGACCCTCACAATACGTTTGGGTCTGCCAGGTCTGACCGGCATCCTCCCCTACCATCGGAGCCAACTCACCACCAGGTAGTTGTCAGTTGACAGCTCCGCCCCTCTCTTTACCCAAGTGTCCAAGACATGTGGCCGCAGATCAGATGAGACGACAACAAAGTCGATCATCAAACTGCGACCTAGGGTGTCTTGGTGCCAAGAGCACACATGGACACCCTTATGCTTGAACATGGTGTTTGTTATGGATAATCCATGACGAGCACAGAAGTCCAATAACAGAACACCACTCGGGTTCAGATCAGGGGGGCCGTTCCTCCCAACCACACCCCTCCAGGTCTCACTGTCATTGCCCACATGAGCGTTGAAGTCCCCCAGTAGAACAAGGGAGTCCCCAGGAGGCGCACTCTCCAATACCCCCTCCAAGGACTCCAAAAAGGTGGGTAATCTGAACTGCCGTTTGGCGCATAGGCACAAACAACAGTCAGGACCCGTCCCCCTACACGTAGGCGGAGGGAGGCTACCCTCTCATTCACCGGGGTGAACCCCAACGTACAGGCACCAAGATGGGGGGAAACAAGTATGCCCACTCCTGCTTGGCGTCTCTCACCAGGGGCAACTCTAGAGTGGAAGAGTGTCCAACCCCTCTCAAGAAAACTGGTTCCAGAACTAGAGCCATGCGTTGAGGTGAGTCCGACTATTTCCAGCCGGAACCTCTCAACCTCACACACTAGCTCAGGCTCCTCCCCCACCAGAGAGGTGACATTCCACGTCCCGATAGCCAGCTTCTGCAGCCGAGGATCAGACCGCCAGGGTCCCCGCCCTCGGCCACCACCCATCCCACATTGCACCCGGCCCCTTTGGCCCCTCCCACAGGTGGTGAGCCCATGGGAAAAAAATGCTGTATTTAATTGACAGTTTTCAAAAGTATTCTATAAATAAAATTTTATCCTCAGAACATTAAACCATAAAAAGCTAGTTTGTCTGTGAATACATTGAATATTTTTTTGCATGTTGGCTCACCTCTTGGTCAGTGAATATGTTTATGAAATTGCAGAAAGAAAAAGATCCAGACTGAAGGATCAGCTCTCCAGTTTTTTCCGAGCACTGCCCTGAAAGGACCAGAAGTTTGTGCCTGGCGGTGTTGGAGATCATTAAACGGACCTAGAAATCAAAAGAGCAAATCGTTTACTGATTCTGTGATAAAATAAAAATGTTTTTTCTTTTAAATCACTGAAATTCTTTAGCCATTAGTTGACTGTTCTCTCATTGTCCACTTTATTGAGTTTTCTTCCATCCATCTACTGTATTTCGGACTCTTCTCTTCTGCTCTTTGGTTCTACTTCAGCTGGTCTGGTTGACTGGCCCAGTCAGTCCTGCTGTGCTGTGATATTATTCATGCACAGTTGACTGCAGACATGGACAGTGAAGTGGGAAAAGCTCTGTCAGGAAGCAGTGACACAGCAAGACATCATGTTGGCTCATAAAACTTGTACCTTCTTCTAAACTAACTGTAAAAAAAAAACACCACTTACTGTTATGGCAGCTAATGGATGATTAATTTATACCAATTTTATATAGTATCAGTGTTCTTATTTTATATATATTTTATTGTATTAAGTGTGTTAATAGAACTGTGAAGCACCCTCACAGCTATTAAATATGAATTAGTGTGTTAAGTGAACAATACAGAGAAGACAGATGTGGTTTTTGGACCTGAGCATCTTAGGAACAAATGTTGCAGCATTTCACTTCCCCTGGTTTAATCTGGCCTCCAGTCCTAAAGTTAAAAACCTTGGTGATGTTTTTTGTTCAGGACATGTCTTTCAAACCCCACAATAAAAACTTTACTAGAACCGCCTTCTTCCACCTGCGTAATATTACTAAAATTAGAAACATCTTATCTAAAAAATGATGCAGAAAAACTGGTTCACACATTTGTCATGTCTAGACTGGACTATTGTTACCTGGGTGTCCAAATACTTCTTTAAAAAGTCATCAGTTAATCCAAAATGCTACTGCCAGAGTCTTAACTGGAGTTAGTGGGAGAGATCATTTCTCTCCAGTTTTAGCTTCTCTCCATTGGTTCCCTGTCAAGTCCAGAATATAATTCAAAATCTTACTTATAACCTACAAAGCTCTCAACAACCTAGCTCCATCTTACATTACAGTACATATCTTAATGTCCCATATTTTCTTAACAGAGAACTTCGCTCTCAGACTGCAGGTTTACTTGTGGTTCCTAGAGTTTCCAAGAGCAGATTGGGAGGAAGATCTTTCAGTTATCAGACTTCTCTCTTGCGGAACCAACTTCCAGTTTCTGTCTGTGAGGCTGACACATTGTCCAGTTTAAGACTGGGCTTAAGTATTTCCTTTTGATAAATCCTATAGTTAGGGTCAGCTTGGGTTTCCTGAACAATTTCTTGGTTATGCTGCTAGCTTAGACTGCCGGAGGACAAATTGACCACATTTCCTCACCCTGCTGCTGTCTGTACTTGCTCTACCTGTTTATATTTGTAATTATTTCCATCCTTAACATGTTTTTGTATTTCTTCTAATAGAAAGTACACATGAACTTGCATTCTGTGTTTATCATGTTTACATTACTGCCTATAGTCATACTACTGTTTACATTCACTGTTTACATTTATTACTACTGTTTACATTTATTACTACTGTTTACATTTATTACTACTGTTTACATTCACTGTTTACATTTATTACTACTGTTTACATTTATTACTACTGTTTACATTTATTACTACTGTTTACATATACACTACTTTTTATATCTAGACTACTGCTGATATATATATTCTTTTTACTAGCCTTATTGCCTATGCCACTTTACCTCTATACCAATATCAACTACCTCATACATATACTGTGTACATCAACTTCATATGCTGCTTTGTCACTCTTTTACAAATGTCAATGCCAGAACCTTCATTTTATTTTATAGATATACTTTTTACACTTTTATACTACGGTACTATGCAAAAAACTCAGGACAGTATTACACTTTTATTATTTCATTTTATGCTTATGTTTATTAAATGTTTAGTGTTTTAGTGTTGGTGTAACTTTTCATACTTTTATACTACTATGCAAAAACTACTATGCAAAAACTCAGGACAGTATTACACTTTTATTATTTCATTTTATGCTTATGTTTATTAAATGTTTTAGTGTTTTTAGTGTTTTAGTGTTTAAATGGGTACTGTTGCACCGAGGGACTGAGATAAATGCAATTTCAATCCTGTGTATGTCCTGTACATATTGCAGTTTTGACAATAAAGTTGACTTTGACTTTTCGGTTTCTCCTTCCTGTCCTCTCAAACCAGCCCGACAAAGCAGACGCCCACCTGTCCTGAGCCTGGTTCTGCTGGAGGTTTCTTCCTGTTTAAAGGAGTTTTTCCTTTCGACAGTTACCTTTGTGCTAGCTCAAGATGGGAGACTGCGATGAAGTGAATACTCCACACAATCTGCCGACTTCCTTAGATAACTTTTACTAATTGACTTTTTACTTGGATGTTTTTGTACAGTGCCCAGAGACAACGTCTGTTGGGACTTGGTGCTACATACATAAACTGAATCGAATAGAATTGAAGAGCCAAAAGTAGAACAGATTATTTTACCTCGGTGCTGACGGCTTCGTCTGAAGGGTTAATGAGCACCACCGTCTCCAGGACGTTACTCTTATGGTGGAGGATTCTCTGTCCTGAACACAAAGAAAAAAATGTCTACAACAATGGATACAATGTAGTGAGTGACGAAATGAATTATCATTTTGAGCACAGCCTTAAATTTTGTCCACCCTGACCTCAAAATACAATATTTACATTCTCAGTGTTAAAAGTCCGTTGAATGTTTATTTTGAGGAGCTGAGCTCCAAGACCTTCATCACATAATTCACCAGACAGAGACGACCTGACAGCTACAGTATGACCATGTAAATGTTAATGTTTTCTGCTGAGGAAAGCTCTTCATCACTGAGATGGATGACATCTCTGGAGGTGATAAGCTATAACACCATCCTGAAAATTGTTTCAGGATGAAACTCCTGGGTCAGTCTTTCTTTGAAAATACCATTGAGCTTGGTGACAATGTTTTTACAGTATGTTACAAGATGACTCTGTCTCAATAAATAAATAACTACATATATAAAACAGATGGCGAGGTGTAAAAGGCTCGCAATCATTCTGAATTTCAGGTGATTGACTTTGATAATGACCATGATCCTTCCATTGGGCAGTGGGAGTTCACGATGAACAAATCAACTTCAGGAATTTAACCTTGCCATCACTCTTCATTTCCTTCTAAACATATTTTCTTTAAAGAGGAACTAAACCGAAATTTAACTTTTTTAGCTGATAAACTCCCTATAATTAAAATGTTTCATAGCACTATGTCTGTGTTAATTTTCATGTAATTATTCGTATTTGTGTAAATCGACAATATTTGGTCTAAAAACATGTTTACGGTAGTCCTATGGGTTGAACAGAGGAATTGCACCCTAATTTCCTTATTTGTCTACGATTCGCACAGTGACGTGTTTTCGCAAGCTTTCGTCACGAAGGTGGTTCAAGCAGAGCCAATCCCCTGCAGAGATGAGACGGTCCTCGCTGCAGTTCATACCTTATATGGGAGTGGTACATTTCACTCCTGAAAAGCTCTGCAACAAAGCATATTATAGTTTTCGGAATGGCACTAGTTACATTATTTGTGTATTTTAACTTATTTATTTTAAGAATATTTTTCACTTCATCGAAACTATCTGGTTGTATTTGTTTTAATAGTCTGCGATAGAGGAGCAATGCACGAATACCAAGTTGGGTCAGTGGTTTAAGAGCTGGGTTGGGATCTGGGAGAACCGGGTTCGATCCCCGGTCACAGAGAACTTTGTGTTATTATTTTCATTTTTTTTAAGCCTTTTGTTTTGGATAGGTCGGGTGGAATATATAAATACATCTACATGTTTATTCTTTGTTGTTGCTTGGTTTATGTTGTTGACTAGAGTTTTAGTTTGTTGCTGGAGGAGGCGTGAACGTAGCACAACCCCCCACCTCCTCCCCTCCTTGTCTCTCGACACACCCACTTCGAGGAAGATTTTGAATCAGCTTTGGGGGTGGAGTTACCGTTTCACAGGCTGTGTCTCAATTCAGGGGCTGCATCCTCATGAGGACCCAGCCTAGCTGGGCCGAGTAGGCCACGCACTCACAAGGCCGGGTGGGCTGAGCGAAACTGCTGAAATGGGACGGTCTAGCCTTCAGGTTTGCCGGCCTTGAAGTGGGTGGGGAGTTCTCTTGAAGTGGGTGGGAAGTTCTTGTGTGCGCGCTTGGTGTGTGTGTGAAAGAGAAGGGACGCCGCTAAAATATATTACTAAGCTGAATACAGTACATGTATATATAGTGTTTCTGAGTTTACTGTTTGTTAAGAACTGATTACAAATCAGCTTATTTTACACGTGCGTAGCAAGGATTTTCTGTGGGGCGATCGGTTAATAGATAGAGTGGACCTACAAAATGCAAGTTGCCAAGTAGCTCAATCGGTTAATCATTGGCTTGGTATGCAGATACTTTTCTCGAAGCTGGTTCGAATCTCACTCGGTTCGGTTAAAACTTGTTTTACGTTTGTCTTTTATTGGATAAAAATATGAGGACTGAGATTTAAAAAAAGGAGTTTGTGAAACTCCTTTTTTTTATCCAATAAAAGACAAACGTAAAATAAGTTTTAACGGTACCGAGTGAGATTCGAACCAGCTTTTGAGAAAAGGATCTGCGTGCCAACCCAATGTTTAACGCGGTGACCTACTGGGCAACTTGCATTTTGTAGGTCCACTCTGAGTTTTAACAGATCGCCCCTCAGAAAAACCTTGCTACACACATGTAAAATAAGCTAATTTGTAATCAGTTCTTGGCAAACAGTAAACTCAGAAACACTAATATATATTCAGCAAACAAATTTTTTTTAGTCGTTTCTGTAGTTAAATTTTAATGAGATTCAAGCTTGCGCTGAGGTTGAACGAGCTGATGACTCAACAACACGCAGCAGTCCCGACCCTGCACGCAGAAAGTCCCACCGCCCCGCAAAATCTCTGCTGGCGCTATGAATTCTGGGATAGCCTCCGTCTTGAAGGATTCACGGATGCATCCTTGGATTTCGGCAGGAAGTAGGCCGCATTCCTCGGCCGCATGAGGAGGAGTCTTCAAATTGGGACAGTCCTCCGCGCGGGGCAATGACGTATGCGGCCAACAAATGCGCACTCATGAGGACCCAGCCCCTGAATTGAGACACAGCCACAGTGTGTTGAGACCCACTTTAAAACCTTTAATCAAGGAACCCTAAAACCAAGATAATGATATTGCCACAGAATGAGTGTCTGCAAGAAGCTACTGGGGGAAAATCTCTAACAACCTGAAGATCAAAAATATCTTTTCTATATAGCTCTATATAGTCTTTTAACCTGCTTTTCATAATAAAAAAGAAGAAATTTGGTCTGAAATGTCAGGCCAATGCAGAAATACACTACCTAAAACTGCAATACTTCTAATGACCACTGGGTTGGCTCAGGTGATACTAGCTGTTGCATTAGGGCCCAAAAAATGCAACATGACCTGCAGCCCCAGCCCGTAGCCCTCATTTCCAAACCCCACCCTACTCAACGAATTAACAGCAATTACAGGTCCAAACCCGAACCCCGCTCCCTGACATTTTGGGGCTTTGACTGCTTCTATAGTTATTAACGGTTGGCAGATGCGTGCGGCTGAGTATAGGAGGTAGAAGATAGGAGCTGCTTCTGCCTGCATTCTGCATTATTCAGACATGGACCCTGCTCCGACATGTCGGATATTTTGTGATCTCACCTGTTTGGGTCGTCGACCGTGCACGTCCGCCGAGTGCAGCGGCTGAATGGACGTCTTATTTGTGCTGACAGATTGCTGGTAGGCCATCTGAAGCTTAACTGAACTTTTTGCCTCTTTCAAGGTCGGTCAGCATGTGGTCAAATGGCCGCATGTGGCTGGTGATTGTATGGCAAGCCATGATGTCGTACCATCGGACTGTCAGGCGTGCTCGTCCGCCGATGCAATCAAAGGTCCAACACCGACCCGGCCCGCACATTAAGCACATTATTATGGCCCGGCCTGGCCCTAATCCGAGTCGGGTAGGGCTGGGTGGGCATTTATGGAAACTTGGATGATGTGATCATTAGTGTAAAATAAGGTATTTCATTGTAAAAATGTTATTTTTTAATTTTACAAAGTAGTTTTGTCATGACAATGGGGTGTGTTTACCTTTTTTTGTGCTCATAGTTTTTCAGTCATGCTTTTCCTTGTTTTCCTTGAATATTTTCATGTGTGTCCCTGTGATGGGCTTGCGACCTGTCCAGAGTGTACCCCATCCCATCCACAGTGATAGCTGGACATGGGCACCAGTGACCCCCCGTGACATAATAAGGAAGAAGCAGGTAAAGATAAAGGATGGATGGATTTTTAGTTGCACCTCATCCACTCATCAAGCTCACCTGTGTCTCTCATTCCACTAATCACTAATTCCTGTTTAAATATTAATTAGGTTCTCAATCATGAAGTTAACTGTTAACGAGCCAAGATGGTGTAGTGGCAGGGCTTCCGACTTGGGACCCGAAGGACGTGGGTTCGCGCCCTGGCCACTACACACCTTGGGGTGTTTATGAGTGCACACCTAATTCTCCAGCTCCCCGGGCGCTTTCTATGGCTGCTCACTGCACCACCTGGTGGTGGTTGGATTAAATGCAGAGATGAATTTCGTCTGTGTATGGGAAACATACACAGATGACAAAAAAGGACATTATTATTAACTGTTTTGTTGGTTCTGTGTTCTGCTGCTCCCTCTACTTCCACGTGTTTTAATTTAGCGACGTATCAGCTTTTCCTCTTGTTTTTCCGCTTCACCAGCTGTTTTTAATTTTTATGATTGAAGTTTTGTCCTCATGTGTTCCCTCTGTCTGCACTAGGCCTCAGTCTACACCAAATATGATGAGTTTTGGTGTCTTAATAAGGAAATTTAATGCATGATCTAATCTAATTCAGAGTGCTGAGGATTATTCAACCAAAAGCTACTATATTAATTTTCATTTGGTGGGATTATTTAAAAAATAAAAAGGAACTGTTTATAATATTATATCCAAATAATTTTTATAGGTTGTGATTGACACAATTAGATTTGAAGAATGGTTGAAAAATATATTGAAGAATAAGAGGGCCTAGGTATTTTCAAAATAAGATGCAGATTTGTTAAAATTGTCAATGAGCAAACGAATTGTTGACATTTTGTTGAAAGCTTATCATTAATATTGGTGAAGAATCCCTCCGATAATGATAATATTTGTAGTTTTACTTAAGACAAACAGTTTTTAAGGATTAAAAGAAATGTCATTTTTAGACAGCTCCTTCAGTTCATTGCTTGTTTGCTTGAGCAAAGTTCTGTAAGTTCTGTAAAAAGATCTGTGTCAGTCTGATCCCACTCAATCCAAGTTCTCTGTCAACAAAAAACAGGGATCTCTTGGATTTGTTCTGAAGAGACAGCAGTCTCAAACTGATGACCAGAGGCTTTTCTGAGAACGATCGAGGACACACTTTAAACTAGTCAGTGAAAAAGGAGAAGAATCAATCTCTACCATCTGGTTTTCATCCTATTCATGCTTCCATACTCAAGCCAGTGAGTGATAATGTCACAGAGCAGCATGTTGTTGGTTCCCCACTGTCCTTTGGCTTTTTATTGCATCCTAATGCAGCAGTCCTTAAAAACGTTAAAGCACTCAGCAAAGTGCTCGCCGTCGCCACATGTCTGAGATAACTCGTCAAAAATTTCAGAGTGTGCAACGAAGCCTGCTTGATAGATAAGAAAACCTTTAACGCCCCAGGAGGCTTTGTCTTGCAGGAGGGGAGATAATGTGACGTGCACCGCCTAGTGTTCTCCTTTCAGATGATTAGAAACTGCAAGACGGTGAAGCCCTTCATCAAACTGAAATGGATGGGAGTAAACAATTAAAACATATCTGGTGTACAGGGGTGCGCCGATTGCAGTTTTCTGGCTGATCACGATCACACATCACGATCACATGCCAATTCCGATTTTGGCCGATACCTATTTTGTTTTATAAGCGACACTGTCAGGTGTTCTAAGGTCACAATGCACCTTCAATTGTCCAATATTATTTTACTGAAAAACATACCCTTGAACAATATCCTAGAAACAATACGAACTTGTTTTAACTGGCCATGAGGTAGTGCTCTGAAATATAAGTGAAGTTTAGACAATTGTTGTAAAACAAGGGATGCATGATATTGGATTTTTGGACGATATCCAATACCAGTATTTTTATATACTTTCCTTTGTCAGAACATAGCTCTCTTATTTAGGCTTATTTGCTACGACAATTGTGTAACAGCTGTAAGAGCCGGTGGCATATATTCAGTAACAGCCATATGATATGCATAGCACTTTGACTTATATTAAATGAAAAGTGTTAAATGTTATTTATTAGCATTAGTCACCTGCGATGCTGTCTCACTTGTGGAGGCTTGTTCCAGGTTCCTAGCTGCAGTGTGGAATCCTCTGCACTCCTGTGCATGAAGGACAGACTTTTTAAGTTCAAAGTTTTTGTCCATCCATTGTGCTGTAAGACTCATGGTACGTCCACACCTAACAGCTTTTCAACGGCAGGAGCGTCCAGTTTACATGCAAAGTCAATGGGGGATGCGCTTCCAGCCGCGTCTTGGCATCGGGCGTCACGTCACGTGCGTGTTGAGCGTGATGGAAAGCGTTTTTCCGTGCACGTGAACCCGCGTCAGCCTCCAAAGCACGCGTTGATTTAGCTGAAGATTTTGCGGTTCAAACATTCAAACGCCGTTCAACTCTCCCTGATTGGTTGATCAGGGAGAGTTGGGGGGAGAAGAGAGGGGGTCAGGGGGAGAGGGGGAGAGTCCCTATGTGACACGGAAACGATTGTGCAACTATGTGACGTATTGTTTGTGGGACACAGAAAAAACCCGCGAAGTCGTGGACTATGGAAGAGAAACTCATTGTAGCTGTGTGTTCGCGACAATTCCTTCACGACCAGTCAAGTCTGCTCCACAGAGACAGAAATAAAAAGCTCCTCACCTGGCGGAGTGCAGTGAGGACTCGGTATACCGGTAAGCTCCTCCCACACACCCCGAAGCAGTTTCGCGTTCCTGTCTGGACACCAAGTGCGTCCACTTGCGTGCGTGACAAGCTTTTTGGAAGTTGAAACGCTGTTCGGTCTGGACGTACCATAATCATGCTAACAGGGCTAACACGACGTCCAAATGTCTGTGGTAAAACTCACCCAAGTGCTATCGGCTATTAGCTTCTCAATGAGGTCAGAAATGATAGCTTGTAACTTGGGTAAGGCTAAGTCAGAAAAATATCTCTGACTGGGGATGATGTAGCGAGGCTCAACATAGTCGAAAAATCTTCGGAATCTAAAATCCTCAACGAAAAAAAACTTCCACACCGCCAACATTTTGACTTCTTCCTCTCCGCCGTGATCAGATCTGGTAGCACTCGTGACATTATCACGCTGTGCTGCCGCTGCAGGCATCCTTGTCACAGGGTTGTCATACAAAAACAGTGTCTTTTATATCGGTTAGTTATTTTGATGGAATGACCGCTATCCGATATTGAACTTTAACACTAATATTGGTTGATACCGATACCATGCTGATAATAGTGTGCATCCCTAATTAAAACTATAAAAAATAAAAAAGTCTGTTTCTCATGTAAGTATCGGCCGATTGCCCAACATTAAAGAAATCTGTGCTGATGTTTCGGTCCACCCCTACTGGTGTATCTCTTCTATCTTTTCCTTTTCTCCTTAAAGCTGAGTCATTGAGTCTGACTTCAGCAGCAAAGACGGACAGTGTCACATGTTCCCGTGTCCTCACACAACCGGGTTAAAAAGGGAACCAGCACATCTAACGAGTCTGGACACGGAGCTAATGGCACTCACTATTAGTGAGGCTGACTCACTGATCAATCAATCCCTTGCATCATCGATCCATCCACTTTAATATTCTATTACACTCATTATTATGTTTAGGAGTTAAATTGTCAAATTTCACAGCAACCTTTGGAGAAAAGGATTGCACTATAAGACTTTCCCACATTCTGGCTCAACACTGGTTGTAAAGGCTATGAAGACGGATTTTAAGTGATTTAATGAAGCTTTTTTTTAACCCCATCCATCATGAATGAGTTTCCAAGGCAAGCAGGCAATCTAAATGGATTTTAGGTTTGGAGATTTTTTTTTCGACCTCTGTTTTCTGTACTTGAGTCACAGTGCTGGGAAATCTGTGGCACGAGCATCAATTATCCATCAGGGACAAAGTCTGCAGTTCGGCCCACTCACCGCTCCGTCGGGACTTCCTGTGGGCCGTTCATCAAGCAGACGCCTAACTGCATTAGACCTCCTGTGCCTAATCCCACCTGACTCTAAAAACTGATTCTAATCCATCCATGTGTAACGGGAGAAGAGAAAATTTACAGCATAAAGTAGTTTTTTTTTTTGTGATTTTCTTCTTTATTGGATACATTAAAATCCTATATATATAGTTCTATATACAGTAGTGTGAATGGGCAAATGATTATTGTGCAGATATTTGTTTAATATTTCTTAAAAGAACTTTGAAAGGAGGCTGATAAAGGAATATTGGGCCACTCTAAAGTGGGGTTCTATGGAAGAGTTTTTATCAGTCAATATCTTACCTGTTGTAGATAGCTAGCTGTTATGCCAAAATAACTGTTTAATGCAAAACTGACAATAGTGTAAAAGTTAAGATAACAGTTTTTGCCTGAACAGATGGGATTTTTGATGACAGCGGTCTGCTTTGGGAGTGGTATATATATAT
>JBBPBX010007524.1:0-45498 GCA_038048925.1 Garcialebias charrua
TCATTTTCAAAAGAAACAGCAATTACTTTATTTAAAAATCATATATAGTTATTCATTAAGGAATATGTTTTTGTCTGGATCTATTGTTATCTTTTATATTTGTGATAGTGGGTGTGGTATAGATTTATTATCATTAGCACAAGTATGGGTTCTTTAGGGTTTGTCACATGGAACATTAATGGAGCCGGTAGCCAACATAAAAAATATAGGATTTTTAATCAGATTAAAAGATTAAAGGCAGATGTTGTATTACTCCAAGAAATTCATAAATTGGCCTCAACTGTAGATGAGCTAAAATCTTCAGAGTTTCCTAATGTATTCTCAGCCTGTTATAATTCTAGACAAAGAGGGGTAGCAATTTTAATACATAAAAATGTTAACTTCACAGTATTAGATCAGGTTATAGACCCACACGGTAGATATATAATATTAAAGTTATCAATATTTAGACAAAATTATTGTATAGTTAGCATATATGGGCCAAATGTAGACGACGCTTCTTTTTTTCATGACTTTTTTTCCACTCTATCAAAGCACATGGATTCCTCACTGGTAATGGGAGGTGATCTCAACTTTGGTTTCAATGACAAAATAGACAGACTGAATACAGTGGGAACTCAACGCAGTTGGCAATCTATAAATATAGTTAAACAGTATATGAATGATTATGGACTCTGCGATGCATGGCGTTCTTTTCACCCTGATAGCAAAGAATATTCTTTCTTTTCACATGTGCATCACTCATATTCTCGTATAGATTATTTCATAGTAAGCAATTCATTGCTGACCAACATTTCAGACACTAAGATCCACACCATTGCTGTCAGCGATCATGCACCAGTTACTCTATATTTAGATTATAAAAAAGAAACTAGAAAAAATATAAATTGGAGATTCAATACATCACTGCTTCAAGAAGAAGAATTTTTGCAATATTTTAAAATAGAATGGGCATCATATTTAGAGTTGAATGATTTGCCAGGAACATCAGCATGTACACTTTGGGAGGCTGGGAAAACAGTTATGAGAGGTAAAATAATATCCTATTCAACAAATAAAAAGAAAAAAGAAAATAAACGTATTGAGGAATTAGAGAAATCCATTAAACTATTAGAAGGTCTACAAGAAGAGGAAACACAGCAAAAACTACGCAAAGTAAAATTAGAACTAAATGAAATTATTGATAAGAAAAATAAATTCTTGATACAAAGACTTAGATTAGATAATTTTGAATACGGTAATAAATCAGGGAGCTTTTTAGCTAATCAACTTAAATTAAACAAAGAAAAAACATATATATATGGTATTAAAGATAAAGATGGAAATATAATTCATGATGAGGGAAAAGTAAACAATGTTTTTAAAGATTTCTATAAAACTCTATACACTCCACAAATAAATCCATCTAATGAGGATATTAATGAATTCTTAGAGAAAGTAACACTCCCAAAACTAGATATTAGTCAATCATCAAAACTAGACTCACCATTAACTTCAGATGAGCTCCATGAAGCAATTAAAAGCATGCCTAATAAGAAATCGCCAGGTCCTGATGGATATCCAGTAGAATACTATAAAAAGTTCTGGGATATACTGGAACCAATATTTTATAGAGTGCTACTTGAGTCAGAAGAAAATGGCAGGCTACCAACACATATGAATTCAGCCAACATTAGTCTCTTATTAAAGCCAGGCAAAGACCCAGTATTACCTACGAGTTATCGTCCAATCTCTCTCATTAATGTTGATGTTAAAATAATTTGTAAAGTCTTATCTAAAAGACTAGAGAAGATAACTCCTGTTATTATACATCCAGACCAAACCGGATTCATAAAAGGAAGACACTCAGACACAAATACACGAAGATTATATAATGTAATAGAGTATTCGTATTTTAAAAATATTGAAACAGCTATTTTTTCTTTAGATGCTGAAAAAGCATTCGATAGAGTAAATTGGAATTTCTTATTTGCTACCTTAAATAAATTTGGATTTGGGGATTACTTCATTAACTGGTTAAAAATATTATATAGTTCACCAACAGCGTGTGTCAGGACAAATAATCAATTATCTTCAAGCTTCTGTTTACAGAGGGGCACCAGGCAAGGTTGTCCACTTTCACCAGCATTATTTGCTATTTTTATTGAACCGTTAGCAGCAGCAATAAGGCAAAGTGTTGATATTAAAGGCATAAAGGGTAGAAACATAGAACATAAAATGAGTCTTTATGCTGACGATGTTTTGCTTTTTCTTGAGAACTCAGGAAACTCAATATCCAATGTTATCAAGTTAATAAACTCATTTTCAAAAGTTTCTGATTATTCTATAAACTGGACAAAATCTACAGTGCTTCCGATAAATTGTGTGTTTAATAATTCTCTTAATGAAAGACTACAATCAGGTAATATTAAATATTTAGGTGTTAATATCTCTCCTAAATTGGAGGATTTAATAAAATTAAATCATATCCCACTATTAAAGAAAATTGAAGACGATCTTACTAGATGGAGATCTCTACCCATATCACTTATGGGAAGAGTTGCCTCAGTAAAAATGATGGTGCTGCCGAGAATAAATTATTTATTCTCAATGATTCCAAATAAACCTTCAAATGAATGGTTTAAGTCCCTGGACTCTTCTATATCTAAATTCCTTTGGAACAATAAAACTCCGCGTATTAGTTTAAAAACATTACAAAAATCTAAAGATACCGGAGGATTAGAACTTCCAAACTTTTATTACTACTATTTAGCAAACAGATTACAATATATATCAAAGTGGTTAAAACCGAATGCACTAGATGAAACTTGGATAGATATAGAACAAACTTTATGTAATAATATTAGGATTTCAGATCTACCATTTATCAGTACAGATTTAAAAAGACATGTCTGCTTTAAGAGCATCAATATTAGCTCATCTCTGACAGCATGGTGGGAGTATCTGAAAATGACAAAGTCTTCACTACTCCCATGTAGACATACACCTCTCTGGAACAATCCTGACATTCAACAAGAAAATAATGGGCCTCATGCACAAACCGTTCGTACGCACAGATATGTGCTTATCCTGTGCGTACGAGTGATTAAGGATCATTTGTGGCATCCAACACTGTTTTCGTATCCTACGAATTTATTCAGATACGAACAAAATCTACGAGTGGTCCAGACCTGTCGTATATTTTAGGAGCGTCAGTCTGCTGTCATCCAGACGGATCTTCTCCACGAATAACTTCATATTTCGTTATTTAGAAAATATTTAGAGTTTAAAAACAATTAAATGCAACCACATTGGTTTAATTAAAGCGGCTTCAACCCCCCCCCCCACGTCCACCACCCTGCGCCACCCGCGCGTGACCCCCCGCGCCACTCATGTCGACCACCTGTGCCACGCAACGCGCCCGCGCAACCACGCCACGCGCCCCCCCCCGCGCAACTCATGTCGACCACCGTGTGCCACGCAACGCGCCCACGCAACCACGCCACGCGCCCCCCCCGCCACTCATGTCGACCACCTGTGCCACGCAACGCGCCTCGCGCAACCATGCGCGCCACTGTCGACACACACACACACACACACACACACACACACACACAGCACCGCAGAGAAAAAGCGAAACCAGCTTATTCAGTCGTTTCATGTCATGTTTTATTTAAGCCGCCTGTTGACTGCGGGCGCACTGTCATCTGTGTTCTGAGTGTGGATCATCGCGCGTCTTGCAGTCAGACTGACCACCTCCTGTCCGTGCTGCGGCGAGACGTTTGTTTGAAGCCATTTTCAGATCAAACCATTTATTCTTGATTTCTGATACTGTACGACCCACGGGAGACACAGCATGCACTACAATATTAATATGAAGTTAACTGTAGTTTCGAGACATTTTAAAATGCTTCTGTTCAAAAACACATCCGACACTTGCGGGGGGGGGGGGGTGGGGGGCAGCGGTGCGCTCTTCTGAATAAGTGAAACTAAATGTAACACAGTACACTAAAATTAGAGATATTTGACCATCCGACACCTGCGGGGGGGTGGGGGGGTCGCCACAGCGCCACTGAGAGCAGATCTCCGAACGCGTGAAGTTCTCCTTTTACTTCATGAGTTTGAATGAATGGACACTTCCTGCTGTCAGAAGGCAGGAAGCGTGGCCTTATATGGTGTTTTGAGGGGTGGGAATTATGTAAATTACCCTCACGCGAGCACGCGCAGGTGAGTAGAACAGGTGGAATTCATCACCTTTAAGCAGCCCGTTTACACGCTTTTCCTGTGGATAGAAGAGTTTGTTGGTTCTGACGTGGCATGTTCGTACGAACGCTTCGTACGAACAAAAGTAGGAGAAATTTAGGATAAGAATAAGAACATTTTCGTGCATGAGGCCCAATATGTTAAATTTCCCAGGTTGGAGAATGAAAGGTATTGAATGTCTGGAACACATATTTGAGGGTATAGACTTTATTCCATTTAATAAATTAATAATACAATATGACATTGATAATAAATATTTCCTACAATACCAACAAATTAAGTCAATTGTAAAAAAGAAATTTAAGCTTAATAAAACATTGTTGGAAACCCCAACATGTGTGTTAGAGTTTATTAATTTTCAACCACCGAAATTATTATCTAAAATATACAAAAAATTGTCTAGGATCGATGACTCGATAGCACTACCTGTTGAAAAATGGGAGTCAGATTTATCAATCAACTTTGAACAAAAAATTTGGTCTCAAGTATGTTCAAATACTTTTAAATTGACTAGACTCTCCAATTTACAATTAATACAATATAAGGTTCTCTATAGAGTACATTATACAGGGGAGCGAATGTTTAAGATGGGCTTTATACCATCTAACAAGTGCTCACAGTGCATAAGTAATACACCTGATGATTATATTCACGCGCTCTGGTTCTGTCCATCCGTTCAGAGGTTCTGGGTACAGGTATGTGAAGACTTGTCTAAATGTTTGAAAATTAATATCCCACTCTCTCCATCTGTTTGCTTATTGGGTATCTTTGAAGATGTTATACTAGAAAAAAATACATCCTATATGCTTTTCACTGCCTTATGCATCGCAAAGAAAACCATACTCGTAAATTGGAAAAATAAAAATAATCTTAGCGTTAATCAGTATAAAAATCTTCTGTTAGATCATATTAGTCTTGAAACAGCATCTGCCGACACATTGGATCAACCTATTTGGCATTCTTTGATCGGCTCCGTTACGTAGTGAGGGTGGGGGGTCTGGGATGTGGCCTTGTGGGGCATTGGGACTGGAGGGGGGGGAGGTTGGGGTTTGGGGCGCCGGGGGGTTAGGGCTGCTTGGGCGGGGAGGACCTCGTCTTCGACCTGGGGAGGACCGGGGGGGGTTCTGGGGGACATCTACTGGGGGCGGCATGCGGGCCCTCGGGTGGTCGGTGGCGGCGGTCATGGGTCGCCGGTCGGTGACCCGGCTGTGCTGGGGTGGTTTCGGGGTGGGTGCCGGGGGCTTGGGACTCTGGGGGCGCGTCGTCCCCGGGCTTGGGCCTGGTGGGGGTCGGGGGTCTTGGGCTCTGGCGGGCGGGTCGCCGGGCTATGGGCTGGCTGGCGCTCTGGTGCCCAGCTCTGGCCGGGGGCTCTCGGCTCGCTGGTGGGTTGGGGTTCATATGCTGGGGGGTGGGTGTCTGGGGGCGTGACTGGTGGCCAATGGGAGGGGGCGGGCAAACCCAGCCTGGGTGTCTAATGTGTTATGTGTTCTGAAAGTTGTTAATATGAAGGGTGGGTATAGTATTTCTTCTGGGGTGGGGATTAGGTGGATGTCCTGGATGATGGTCTTGGACTATACTTGGCCGGTGTGCGGGCCCCGGTTGGGGCCTGTTCTTGGTGCTTCCTGGCTCTGTCGACGGTTGGGCGGGCGCTCTTGGCCGTGTCGTCCATGTGGGATTTTGTGTCCTCTTGGACGGCGGGCTGACTGCGGTTCGCAGGGGTCGTGGCGGCCCTGGCGGGTGTGGGCTGTTGGTTCTGCTGTTGGCGGCCCTCGGGGCCGTGTCCCTCTCTGGTCTTGGCTCAATGTCCTGGCGGTCGGAGAGGTGTTTCCTTTACCTCGCTCCTTGGGTGGACCTTGGCGAGCTGGGGGGTAAGCAGGGTCAGCGGGGGAGCTGACTCGCTGTGGGAGCACTGTTCCTGCAGTTATTTTTCTCCCCATCCCTCAACACGCACCTCCGCCCTCTTCATCTTAAATTAATACATGTAGGGAATTTGGGTCTCGGGTGTGCTGCAATGGTTTTACATCTCTGTTGTTAAGAGCACCTGGGACTCAATTTTATATACACTTTAGACATTCATTCATAAACATCTTCATAAAAGTCACATATAGGGAAGGAGTGAGCACTATGGCTATGGGTGGCGGGATGACATCAATCTCGCCCCCATGCCTATGCTCACTCAACATTATGCATTTAGACAATTAGGGCCTGGGTTAGAGTTGGAGTGGAGGGGAAACTGGTATAATGCCAGCCTTTGCTCCTTCTCTTTCCTTTTTAAATACACTTTACAACAACACTCACCAACAGTACATTTGGGGACGGGGGTGTGTGTGTCGGGGTCTTGATTTGTTAATTTCAATTTTATTTATTATGTATTTATTTATATATTATTTATTTATTTTTCTCTTGCCCCCCTGGTTGCCTTGCGGACATTCTGGGGGTGGGCCGTCAGGGGTTGTGCTGGGGAGTGGGGGGGTTCGGGGCCTGCGGGTTCGCCGTGGGCGGGGCTGGCAGTGGGCTCCCTCTGGGGCTGCTTGGGCTCGGGTGTCCTGTCCTGTCCTGTCGGCAGGGCGCGGGGTGTGCCGGATCTTGGACGTCTGCTGCTCTCCACCCCAGAATGAATGGGTCTACCTCCTGGGTTTGGATGTGGGCTGCCCCATGTAGGTAGCAGGTACATGTCTTGGACCTAGGGGGTATAGAGTGTGCATCGGGATTATGAATGGAGCGTGTCGTTATTGTTTGTCTTTCTGTGACTGAGGGTGAGGATGAGGGTGGGTCTGAATGAGTGTGTCTGTGTATGAATGTTTAAGTGTCAGGCTGGGACTTGGACTGCCCCCTCTCTGATACTTCTGAGGCTACCCAGTGTCGCGCTCCTGCCACGTGGCCCCCTGGTGGGTGTTCCTCTGCCTACGGGCGTGCTTGGGGCCCTCACTATCTGGGGCTGGGCGCTTGGGCGTTTGTCAGCTCGGCCTGGTGGCTGCCTGGTGGGGCTCGGGTCCTCTGGTCCTGTCAGGTCTGGACCTGAGGGATGGGCGTCCCCGGTGCCCGAGCCTCGGTGACCGGCCCTGGGGCTACGTCGGTGCGGCGGGCTCCGGCGGGGGCCTGTGTATTGTCGCTGTTGACCCCGGGGGGTCATTGTGTGTGGTCCCTGGTGGGGTTCGTCCGGTTCTTCCACTTGGTCGGATCTGGGGAGTGGACGAGTGGCTCGTCCTGTTCGGGTGGTCCTGGGGACTCTGGGCTCGGGGTCCTTCCTGGGGTCTTGGGCTTTGATCGCCCCTTCGTCTGTCTCGGGCTTTGGGGGGACGGGTCTCTGATGCTTCACAGTTGCTACTAAATGTTCTATTGGAGGAACCTCATTCACTTATGCATGCTCACAACCACACACAAATGGATGCAGGGATGTATAGTAGATGTATGTAGATGGGTATATAAATGAATATAAATATATATGTATGTATATTGTATATATATTTGTAGGTATGGGTATGTGTATTTATAGAAATATTTGCAAGGTCATGAATATTATCAGTCTTTATGCTTGTATGTTTCGTTGTTGTGTTCTGTCATGTGCTTTGCAGGATTGTGGACGGAGGTTTGGTGTGTTTGCCTTGTGCTCTTTCTGTGGACAATTGTTGTTTTGTTTTGTTTTGTTGTCTCACTTTCTCTTTTCTTTCTTTCTCTCTATTAAAAAAAAAAAAAAAAAAAAAAAAAAAAAATACATATTGGAGTGAGAGGATGGCTATAAGGTGTGAAGGGAGGCCATCTATAAATGGAAAAAAAAAAAAAAAAAAAAAATAGACAAAGTAATCTACACATGAGTGCACTTCTGGTTTGTTTTCAGCCAAAGTTTCAAAGAGTTTTTAAAGCCAGAGTAGGTGCCATCATAATCTTAATGATTAAAGCTACAGTCTGTAGTTTTTCTAAAAATATATTTTAAACATATTTCTTCACTCTGTCACTATCTCCTTACAGACTGATGTTATACAAGTAATCTCTGGAAAAAAAAACTATATTCCCCTTGCTTCTCCAGGTGTTACTAAAAGCATTTCTAAAAAGCCACAGTGACCCGCTGTTAACCAGCCAATAAAAACAGAGTTTTTAACCAGCCAATAAAAACAGAGCTTCTCACGCTCCTAACCCACGCCCCCGCCTGTCCCAGCCCCAGCGGCCGCGCACGTTCTCATTCAAAGGATTGCAAAGCGATGCAAAACTGTTTTGTATGTGACACAAATGTATTAAATTCCCCTTCTTCATCCCTGATCTGGACTTTTCTTTTGTTTGTTTTTTGCCAAAAGTCAAGTGATCGCTTCCTCCTCCGCTGACTCCATGACTGAAATGAGGAAATGAATGAATTTGTCATGAGCAAATTAAACTCGGGTTCAACGTGGCTGCGCGAGGCTCTGCAGATTTCCTGGTGTTCTGGTGTGCTGGACCAGCGCTCCATGTCTTTATTTTATTTTTTAGAACGTTTTATTAGCACATAAACACAGAAATTTGCAGCGGCTGCGACAGGACATGCAGTGGAGGTGGAGCTATCGGGGCTGAGCTGAACTTCAGCCGAGAGCAAGGGGGAGCAGAGCCATATATGGCTCTGAGGGGGAGGGACCAGAAACGTGTCTCTGCTCAAAATTTTTTCTAAGTTCCAGCGTGCTCAAAAAACTACAGACTGCAGCTTTAAGAGTAGGTCTACTATAATTTATGGAATAGGTCTATGGAATGGTTTAGAAAATGATATTAAAGTTGCAAAAACAAAGACTTTGTTCAAGAAAATTAATAAAATTAGGTTTCTGGAAAAATATCCATCCATCCATCCATCCATCTTCTTCCGCTTATCCGGGGTCGGGTCGCGGGGGTAGCAGACTAAGTAGGGAGGCCCAGACTTCCCTCTCCCCAGCCACTTGGAGCAGTTCCTCCGGGGGAATCCCAAGGCGTTCCCAGGCCAGCCGAGAAACATAGTCCCTCCAGCGCGTCCTGGGTCTTCCTCTGGGTCTCCTCCCGGTGGGACGTGCCCGGAACACCTCACCAGGGAGGCGTCCAGGAGGCATCCTAACCAGATGCCCGAGCCACCTCAACTGGCTCCTCTCGATGTGGAGAAGCAGCGGCTCTACTCCGAGTCCCTCCCGGATGACTGAGCTTCTCACCCTATCTCTAAGGGAGAGTCCAGCCACCCTGCGGAGAAAACTCATTTCAGCCGCTTGTATCCGAGATCTTGTTCTTTCGGTCATAACCCAAAGCTCATGACCATAGATGAGGGTGGGAACGTAGATCGATCGGTAAATTGAGAGCTTTGCCTTTTGACTCAGCTCTCTCTTCACCACGACAGACCGGTACAGCGCCCGCTTCACTGCGGACGCTGCACCTATCCGCCTATCGATCTCACGCTCCAGTTTTCCCTCATTCGTGAACAAGATCCCGAGATACTTAAACTCCTCCACTTGGGGCAGGACCTCCTCCCCGACCCGGAGAGGGCATGCTACCCTTTTCCGGCTCAAGACCATGGCCTCGGATTTGGAGGAACTGATCCTCATCCCGGCCGCATCACACTCGGCTGCAAACCGCTCCAGTGAAAGTTGTAAATCACGAACTGATGAAGCCAGTAGGACCACATCATCTGCAAAAAACAGAGAAGCGATTCTAAGGTCACCAAAACGGATCCTCTCAACACCTTGGCTGCGCCTAGAAATTCTGTCCATAAAAGTTATGAACAGAATCGGTGACAAAGGGCAACCTTGGCGGAGTCCAACTCTCACCGGAAACGAGCCTGACTTACTGCCGGCAATGCGGACCAAGCTCTGACACCGGTCGTACAGGGACCTAACAGCCCTTATCAAAGGGCCTGGTACCCCATACTCCCGGAGTACCCCCCACAGAACCCCCCGAGGGACGCGGTCGAATGCCTTCTCCAAGTCCACAAAACACATGTAAACTGGTTGGGCAAACTCCCACGCACCCTCCAGGACCCTGCTGAGGGTGTAGAGCTGGTCCAGTGTTCCACGACCAGGACGAAAACCACACTGCTCCTCCTGAATCCGAGGTTCGACTATCCGACGGACCCTCCTCTCCAGAACCCCTGAATAGACCTTACCAGGGAGGCTTAAGAGTGTGATCCCCCTATAGTTGGAACACACCCTACGGTCCCCCTTTTTAAATAGGGGAACCACCACCCCAGTCTGCCAATCCAAGGGAACTGCCCCCGATGTCCACGCGATATTGCAGAGTCGCGTAAGCCAACACAACCCTACAACATCCAGAGCCCTAAGGAACTCCGGGCGAATCTCATCCACCCCCGGAGCCTTGCCACCGCGGAGCTTTTTAACCACCTCGGCGACCTCAGCACCAGAGATCGGAGAACCCGACCCAAAGTCCCCAGGCTCTGCTTCCTCAGTGGAAGACGTGCCAGTAGGATTGAGGAGGTCTTCGAAGTATTCCGCCCACCGACTCACAACATCCCGAGTTGAGGTCAGCAGCACGCCACCTCCACCATAAATGGTGTTGGTCTCGTACCTCTTTCCCCCCCTGAGACGCCGGATGGTGGACCAGAATCGCCTCGAAGCCGTACGGAAGTCATTCTCCATGGCCTCTCATAAAATTAGGTTTCTGGAAAAATATACTGTATATAAATTTGTTTGTATCAAAATGTATGTATAGTAAAGTATGATAAGTTATTTATTGTGTAATTCTTTTGTGGATTACTGTTGTTTGAATTGATTGTTTGAATTAGTTTTGTTAAAGAAGGGGCAGGCATACTAAGATTTTATCTTCTACGGCTTCCTTTCATTTCATGTACTGTCTGTTTTTTTTTATTTACGTGGAATTGTAAATAGTTTTTTGTGTTCTTTTAAATTTGAAATGAATAAATTTAAATGAATAAATTTAAATAAATTAATTAAGAAACTTTTCCCACACAGCTGATTTGAAACAACCTGGCCAGTTTTTAACTTTGTGTGTTGGTCTGACCCAACATGGTGGAGAGTGTTTAAGTCAGTATCTTCCTCTGCTGTTTTTTCTGTCATAAAATGGTGTTAAATCAAATGTGTACCATCTAGATTGGAGAAGTGAAAATGTATCTGTTATGTATTTCTCGTGTTGTTAGACTTGCAGTGTTTGGGCAGTTTATATTCTACCTTACACCACCAAAAACTGAATCATGTTCAGAACAAAACCCAAAGAATCTCGCAGAGTTTCTTCAGCTGATATAAGCCTCAAAGCTTCACAAAGCTTTGTTGCTCAGTACATGTTAGTAGTTTTTTTATATAGTGATGAAGTTTCTGTGATGGAAGAGGGTGAGTTTTTCCTTGTTTGCTCACAAACAGGAATGCCATTTTGCTTTTTTTCTTCCTGTGGTGCGCAATTTTTTAAGATGCGTTGCAAACGAGAGAAGTGTTTTATAAGGCAAATAAACATTTAGACGTTGGAAGAACGTTAACTTGGTAAAATTGTGCGAAAGTGAACATTTGTATGCAGAAAACAGTACAGTTGTTTTAATTAAAATTATTTGTTAAGAAGAAATTACTCAAGCTGAAAAGAGGCTCCTGTGAGATGTGACACTTTCTGTTATTGACCAAATGATTCAAATCCACATTCACACACCGGTGACAGATAAGTAAATGAAAATCGTCATTAAAAAAAATAAAATAAAATAAAATAAAAAAAACACCTACCATTGTAGTTTCAGCAATGGACCCAAAACTGTTGATAAAAATGTTGCAGGTGACGTTGACGGGCGGACCTGAAGAAATGACAGGGAAGAAAAGAAAAGTGATGTCAGAGTTGATCAAAACTTAAAAATACATTTTAGGCATAAAACTCAAGAGGTGATGAGTCATCAAAACAAGAACCTGAAACTGACGCAGCGAAGGTTGAGCAACACACATCACCTCTTCAATTGGAGTTTAGGTAGAAAAAATGTTAAATTTTACTTTTCAATTCATAACAAAGTAGTTTTATGTAAGTCATGAGTTCAAGTTTTACATGAAATCTGCTCTTCCTGTATTTCCACACTTTCTGTCCTTTTACCACATATTTCTTCAGTTCTTTTTCCAGCTGATATTTTCATTTTTAGTTAGACAAAAAATGGTTAAAATGTATTATTTCTTGCTTACTGAAATGTCTTTATTTTACCTAAACGTGAATAGTTTTCATTGGTTCTATTTTGCCGTCTACATGTGATCAAAATAAAGCAAAACACAATAATGCATGAAAAAACAGGTAAATAAACCCAGAAAGGATTGACTGCACTGAACTCATCTTCACATACTTATTCTGGTCGTTTTACACGATTAATAAAGGTTATATTATAAACCAATGCTTGATTAATTATAAATATATTAACACTCCATTACATTAAGACATTTTTTTAAAATATTGATTAACACATAAAAATGGCATTTTCCATGAGAAAAGTGAGTTTTTATAACTGTTTGCCCATGACAAACAAATGTTTTTTTGGGGATCATAAATAGTAATTGTGCAGTCTAGTTTGAGCATGCCCAATAATGTTTTTATATATTTGATTATAATCAATGTTTTGCACACTGTCTTTTTTATGCCAATGCTTCTTTTTGCACGATCAAATGATCCATTTTTTGCAGAAAACTGTCAACAATTCAAAACATCAAATATGCAGAAAAACACAAAAACTCACGATCTCAGCTGTGAACCATTTTGTATTTATTTATTATTTAGTTTGGTTATCATTTATTTAAATATTTATCACTGGATAAAACTGTCTGTTTTTTTCCACTCATTAAATTATTAACAAAGCCTCTTAATTAAAGAAAAACACAGAGCTTCTTTTGAAATGCACTCACATTATTTTTATCTACTACATAAAATGTTTTTTTTTCTGATTAAATAATCTTCTACTAAACCCAAAAAATTGGTTAATTCAGACACTAAGCTAAAATTCTTGTTTTTCTCCACCTGTCTGCAACACTACCATATAGGATTGTGTTAAATGATGTTTAAAAGCTTCTTCACTTCCTGCGTCTTCATGATGGCTTCATGAACATCAAATCTTCTGAAAACGATCATAAAACTGTCGCCTTGTATGATTGTTGTTTTGTGACACTTTGGAGGATGAAACAAGAGAAGAAAGAGGCAGAATTGTTTACAATAAACATATTTTAAAAAGGTCTCCACAAACTAAAGAGAATAAGTAAATCTACCTGAATTATTAGTATACAAATACATAAAACCCTCAAATCGTCACAATCGCCGTTGGACCGTTTAAAGAACAACACTTTCATATGATAACATTTTTCATGACAGAGACATAATCAGGTCAAATGCATATTAAAACACATATTTACATGCATGACCCCCTCGAGGACCCTGCCCATCCCGTCTATATGTGTTTTGTGGACTTGGAGAAGGCATTTGACCGTGTTCCTCGGGGTACACTGTGGGGGATGCTCCGTGAGTATGGGATTGGAGGCCCGTTGTTACAGGCTGTTCAGTCCCTATACAAGTGCTGTCAGAGTTTGGTTCGTATTGTCGGTAGTAAGTCAGACCCCTTCATGGTGGGAGTTGGACTCCACCAGGGCTGCCCGTTGTCACCAATTCTGTTCATAACTTTTATGGACAGAATTTCTCGGTGCAGCCAGCTGGCGGAGAGTTTCCGGTTCAGTGGCCTCAGGATTCCATCTCTGCTCTTTGCAGATGATGTGGTCCTGTTGGTGTCATCGTGCCGTGATCTTCAGCTCTCACTGGAGCGGTTCACAGCCAAGTGTGAAGCGGCTGGGATGAGAATCAGCAACTCCAACTCTGAGGCCATGGTCCTCAGTCAGAAAAGGGTGGATTGCTCTCTTCAGGTCGAGGGTGAGGTTCTGCCTCAAGTGGAATAGATCAAGTATCTCGGGGTTTTGTTCAAGAGTGAGGGAATAACGGAACGTGAGATTGACAAGTGCAACGTCTGCAGTATTGCAGATTCTGTACGGGTCTGTTGTGGTGAAGACAGCTGAGCTGTAAGGCTAAGCTCTCTGTTTACTGGTCGGTCTACGTTCCTACCCTCACCTATAGTCACAAGCTCTGGGTAGTGACTGGAAGAACGAGATCACGGATACAAGCAGTTGAAATGAGTTTCCTCAGCAGAGTAGGTGGACTCTCCCTTAGATATAGGGTGAGAAGTTCAGTCATCAGGGAGAGACTCAGAGTAGAACCGCTACTCTTCCATGTAGATAAGAGCCAGTTGAGGTGGTTTGGGAATCTGGTAAGGATGCCCCCTGGGCACCTTCCTAGGGAGGTGCTTCGGGCATGTCCGACTGGGAGGAGACCCCGGGGAAGACCCATGACACGCTGGAGGGACTATGTCTCTCGATTGACCTGGGAACTCTTGGGAGTCCTCCCAGAAGAGCTGGAAGAGGTGGCTGTGGAAAGCGATGTCTGGACCTCCCTGCTCAAGCTGCTGCCTCCGAGACCCGATTTTGGAATAAGCGGAAGATGATGGAAGAATCTTTTGCAAACTTTGGTTAAAAATTCAATAGTTTACATTCAAGTCTTTATCTTGAGTTATGTAAATGGACTGTAAAGTAGCTGGATGGGAAACTATTTTTTCCTGAGTCAACAGCATGTATGGTGGTCACACTGTGTTACATGATGGTGTAAATTAAGGTCAAACTGTGCCTAATGCAAACACACACATCAACACACACACACACACACACACACACACACACTTAGACCACAGAGTTTGTGTTTCTGGCTCAACTCGCCGTCTAATCCCACTGGCTGGAGGCTGGCTGTGTATGAAGGAAGGGGTCTGTGGATTATTTTGATGGCCAATTACTCTTCCTGTCAGAGTCCGAGGACCGCCCGAGGCCACAGAGGAGGTATATCAAGCCAGAGTCATTCACACGCACACAGAAAACACACAACTGTGGCTAAAGCATGACATAGGCTTGCAGACATCCGATTAAAAAAAGGAAATAAAAAATCATTAAAGTTAGCCTGGGGCGAACGTTTCCTATGTGACTTATATGTTCTGGATCTAATTAGACCTAACATGTTACTTCCAGGACAGCGAGGAGGGACAGAGAGGAAGGAAAAAGTTAACCTGACATGCAGGTAAGAAATAAAACACCGCAAACTTATCAAAACTTATTCAAATGGGTATTTTTTACATAAACTGATTTGAACAAAACCAAAATAAACTGGTTGGACTAAAACAATTGGACTTGGATGGAACAAAAATACCTGAAATGTCTGGATTTGGACCATATTTATCTGGAGTGAACAGGCAGGGGAGTTGTTTAGTGTAATAAAACTGGAGTTTATTTACTTTGACTACCTGGATTGAAGTTGCTTTAGTTAGAATAGGATTATAATTGCATTTAATTGGAAATTAACTGAATACATGTCAGTATATTCGATATTTGTTTACTTTTGTTTTTAATTAGGCCTGCATTTTGGGATTCTTGTGTTTAATTTGAGTTATTTCTGCTTTCATTTCGTCAGTCCTTTAGTTTTCTCCAGTAACATTACTCACTCCTCTGTTTCTGCTGCCTTCAGTCCAGCCACGCCCACTCACACCTGTGCCCTGTTCACCTGCCACAGCTGCAGCCACTTCACCTAATCAGCTCTGGCATGTTAAGTTTGTTCATCGCTTCATTTCCTGCCGAGCGCGACATCTTTTCCATTCCTCCACATGCCTTTGTGTATTTCCTTGTTCCCTTCTCGAGTGTCTTTAAGTTTGCTGCCATCCTCGCGTTTTATTTATCATGTTTATAATAAAAATTTATTTATTTTTCGAGCTCCTCAATTCTTGTCTGAATTCTGGGTTCAAATCAAGCTAAAGCTGTGATAATACCCCATTTAAACTGTGTTTATCTGGAATGAACTGCAGGACCATGAGAGAATATACCTTTTTTAAATAACTAAAATCTGCTTGACTATTTAGAAAAAATATATATATTTCATATTGGAATAAATGTAATAGGACTGAATTGAAATGACCTGGATTAAACAATTTTAAAATAAACATCTTAAATTATCTAAAAAAGCTAAGTCTGGTCCTCTGGACATTCAAAAAACAAAAACAAAACAAAGCAAAAAAATTTGTAGAAACGTTTCGTCTTTCGTCCGAAAGACTTCCTCAGTCTGAGCTGCTGTATTCAGCTCAGTCTTATAAATAGCACCCTCTCACAGTGGATCAACCAGTTGGCTTATGACAGCCTGAAACCAGCTGCTCACATGATCAAGGAGGACCATCAGCCTAACGATGGATCGTTAGCACCCTCATGGTTGTTTGCTATTCACAGAGGGCTGAGTGATACTAGCAATAACAGCGTTGTACTGTACAGGTAGTCCCCGACTTACGAGCGCTCTGACCTACGAGGTTCCGGACTTACGAGCTGGCGAATTTTTGGAAAAAACGCAAAAAATACCGAGTTTTTCTGTGTTTTTTCACCACAGTTCGTTAGCTAAACATGTGGACACACGTTTCCGATCATTTTTATGCACTCGTAAGCAGTTTTTCGATGAAAAACGAGTGTTTGTAGTCGCGCTAGCAAAACCGTTCCAACTTACGAGCGAAATTCCGGACTTACGAGACACGTGGCGGCCGTTCCAAGTTACGAATTTTCGCTTTACGAGCGCCTCGGAGGAACGGAACTCGCTCGTAAGTCGGGGACTACCTGTATAAGGGGGACAGTTGAACCCGGAGGCCTCCGACCCTGTTTAATGATGGACGGTTTCTTTTCACAAAGATGGCCTCCTTTACTCCTCTCTCAAACCATTGTTCCTCTCTATCAAGGATGTGAACATCTTCATCCCTGAAAGAGTGACCGCTGGCGTGGAGATGAGTGTAGACTGCAGAGTCCTGACCTGATGATGTTGATCTTCTGTGCTGGGCCATCCTTTTGGCCAGTGGCTGTTTAGTTTCCCCGATATAAGACTGATCACAGCCCTCCTGACACTGAACAGCATACACAATATTACTCTGTTTGTGCCGGGGGACTGGATCTTTGGGATGAACCAGTCTTTGCCGTAATGTATTTTGGGGTTTAAAAGCCACTGGGACGTTGTGTTTAGAAAATAAACGTCTCAATGTCTCTGAAACTCCCGCAACATACGGAATGACCACTGGTCTGGGTTCCTTCTTTTCACCTGATGGCTGGCTGGAGTCCTGTTTGGGTTTCTTCTCTGCTTTCAGGAAGGCCCAGTTAGGATATCCACATTTCTCTAGAGCCTGTTTTGTGTGTGATTTCTCCTTCTGTCTGTCTCCTGAGTTAGTGGGGACGCTGTCTGCTCTGTGATACAGAGTCCTGATGACTCCTAACTTGTGTTCCAGAGGGTGATGGGAGTCAAACTGCAAATACTGGTCTGTGTGAGTGGGTTTGCGGTACACCTCAGTTTGCAAATTTCCTCTATCAGAAACTGAGACCTCACAGTCCAAGAAAGCCAACCTGCCATTTTTTACATCTTCTCGTGTGAACTTGATATATTTATCCACAGAGTTGATGTGATCAGTGAAATGTTGGACTTCCTGAGATTTAATTTTAACCCAGGTGTCGTCAACATACCTGAACCAATGACTTGGTGGTCTCCCTGAAAAGGACGTCAAGGCTCTCTTTTCTACCTCCTCCATGTACAGGTTGGCAACAATAGGAGAAACTGGAGACCCCATAGCACACCCATGTTTCTGCCTATAATATTGCTCCCCATATGTGAAGTAGGTTGACTGCAGGCACAGTTTCAAGAGTTGACACAGTTGCTCTGTGGAAAGCGTGGTCCTGCTGTTCAGAGTGGTGTCTGATTTTAACCTTAAACAGACCACCTCTACTGCTTCATCAACAGGAATGCACGTAAAGAGTGATGTGACATCAAAAGAGACCATTGTTTCATCAGTCTCCATGATGACATCCCTCACCTTATCCACAAAGTCCATGGTGTTCTGTATGTGGTGTTCTGAGCTGCCAACTAAAGGGATGAGTACAGATGCCAGATATTTGGAAACATTGTAAGTGACCGAGTTAATCATGCTAACAATTGGTCTTAAAGGTACACCTTGTTTGTGGATTTTGGGTAAACCATACAGACTTGGCGTGGCCTCCCCTGGGTATAGTCTGTGGTACAGAATACTACTGTCAATAGCCTTGTCCTGCTTCAAAATTTTCAGGCAATCTATCAATCTATCAATCTATCAATCTATCAATCCACATTCAGTGGAAGACAACACTCCGATACACAGTTACATACCAGGGAGACAGAAAAGTGGGTGAAGAATTTATCTGACAGACAACTCACCCAGCCGGAGACAGAGATTCTTGCCAGGGGGCTAAACTTTGCAGTGGCACCAAGTATAACTTCTTCTTGTAACCACTTCCTGGATCTCTTTTCAGCGGTTCATAAGTGGCTAAGTCACTAAGGAGTGGCATAACTTTCTCACGATAGTCTTTCTGGTTCAAAATCACTGTGCACCTTCCTTTGTCTGCTGGGAGAATTATGATGTTTTTGTCTTTGCTAAGAGTGGTGAGTGCATCCCTCTCTTCTCTACTGATGTTGGAAGGTGGTGGTTTAGCATTACTGAGACAGGCTGAAACTTTGACTCTGAGTTGTTCTGCTTCAAACTCTTTAATTTTGTTGTTACGGATGGCTGACTCAGTGGCTGTGATCATCTCCACCAGTGGAATTCTACTTGGTGCCACTGCAAAGTTTAGCCCCCTGGCAAGAATCTCTGTCTCCGGCTGGGTGAGCTGTCTGTCAGATAAATTCTTCACCCACTTTTCTGTCTCCCTGGCATGTAACTGTGTATCGGAGTGTTGTCTTACACTGAATGTGTTGTTATTGGAATTGTGATGGTGTTGACGAGTTATCAGTAAGTTAAATTTGTTTTGTTGTCGAGTCTTGGACTTGACATGCTGTGCTAAGCGTGCCTGATCTGTACAGTCCATCACTTGCTGAAGTGTGGTCTGATCTAGGCACGTTGTTAGTTTTTGTTTAATGTGCTCTTCTTTGGCCTTCAAGGCCTCAATGGTAAAATTGGTCTGTCTTACCCGTTCATTCAGCAGCTGCGTCTGTGCCTTCTGAAGGATCTTGCTTGCCCGGTGCCCACTGACCGACGATTTCAGTCCAGAGGACCAGATTTAGCTTTTTTAGATTTTTCTACCTGGATTATTGAGCATGCATCAGGGTATTATCTTAAATTACTTTTTATTTACTTATATTATTTTAGTTAAGTTTAACTTGTAATAAACTAATGGTGCTGAATTGTATAAGTCAGTTTTTTTAAATATAAATTAGCATACCTGTGACTTATACAACAAAGTATAGTATTTTTTTCCCATATGTATAACCCAATTTTTGTCTGAGATCTGACTATTTCATTCATTCTGATGTAGTGGGCATGACCTTGTCCACTTTTAAGACACCTGTGTACTTTTGAACTGTTCCAGAGATGACCTTTACTGACCTCTCAGTAAAGCAAGACATTTACTACAAAATCATTCATTTAGCTATAATCTGATAACATAGTCACCAAAAAGAGACTATTTCTATCTTTGATTTTAGGCTGATGTGATCAAAAGAATAACTTTTGTCATTTTCATGATGTGTGCTTTTAAGCTGTGTTATTCTTTAAGAGTTAAACTGTGTTCACTGCTGTGTTAAAGGTGAAATCTCGGGTCACATAGACCAGACGGTTTTGTTTAGAAAGTCAGAAGACAGGTTAATCCGTTGTTTTTCATGAACAAGGCTCCAGCTTCTCTGTCTTTTCCTAAACAAATCTCCCTCTGCTCTGGCTGTAACCTTGGGTCGTGATAAGACAAGTGAACTCCTCTCTTTGAATCCTGCTTTAAGTTCTAAGCTGTGGCTGGAACGCAGAGTCTGCAAGAGTCTGCAAGAGTTTGGAAGGAACCAGCAGGTTCTTCAGAGTTTCTGGGAGCTTCGAAAGATGATGTGAACTTTCCAAAAAGCTGAATGACCAACAGTCACGCGCTAAGGACTCGTCATCCAGCTGGGACTGATAACATGTTGTTATGGGTCCACTCCGAGCGTAAGCTCAAAAAACTTTGTTATTCCTTCCTGGAATAAATTATCTTGAGCCAAGAAGCCACGACTGTCACGACTTCTGCCGACGAAAGCGAGTATCACCGACACCGACAAGGTAAACACGCGTGGAGTCCAGCTTGGACTTGCGGGACCGACGACTCGTCAGTCTAAAGTTGACCACAGCTCTTTACCAGAACCAAGGCGGACGTCTTAAGGTAAAGGAGCAGCTGTTTGCTTGCTGGAGGTGTGATGATATCTTAGCTGGACGCGTACGGAAGAGTGTCATCTGGTTTCATAAATGCAAGATAAACTTCCTCTCTTAACCTCCCAATTCTTCTTAAATCTTTCCTCCTATCTTTTTCCCTCAATTCTAAGCTGGAAACTATTTTAAGCTGAAGAGCCCACAGACTAAATATGTTAACATCCAATATTGAAGTCTGTTGTGTTAAATTTAAGTGTGCTGACGTATTAATTTGAAAGAAAGTGAAATCATGTCAATCAAGTGTAATGGTGTTAATTTAGTTGATTCATTTTAAATAAATGATAGTGTCTCTTTGACATATCAAACTAAGTTAACGTCTTTGTCACTTAATGGCTTTGTGTATTTATCCATCATAAAGATCACAGAAATATTGGGTAAACTGAAAAAGAACAGAATCCGTGAATTTACTATTCAATCTGAATAAGTAAATTAATTAAGGTAAAGAGGTCAGTATTAATATTGACCTCCTCATAACCCCTTACATCTGGTGGCCTCGTACGTGGTTCTGAAAGTTTATTGATATCTGTGGTTTCTCATGAACTGTAACGTCATGTTTGCATAAGAGGATCCAAGTTTTAAACTCTTGAGGATAATGATTTTGGCTGGAAGTGTTCAAAGCAGGCAGATTCTGCATGTTTTTATCATTTGAAGCTGAGAGATTGTTATTGTTCAACTCCTTGACACGCTGTGGGAGCTTTTAGGTGAAGTTCTGTCAGCCCGTGGTCTGTGGGGGTGTTCTGGTTCCGTTCGGCCCAGTTCACGCACAGACTCCGGCACAAAGCTTTGTTGACCGCCGAGTCAAAAGCCTGAAAGCTAATTTAACATCTACAAGATTGCTGTTGTGGTATTTTACATTTTAGAGCAGGTCAAAGAAGCATATTACTGTTAGAACGTAGTCGGATAGTGGTTCTGTTCAGACCCGAGTTTCTGATCCACGAAAAAGTGGACCAGAACCGACCTTGACGCGCTCCGAGAGAGTCCGTGTTTGTTCAACAGCTGCAGTGCTGTGTTACTGAGCGTAACTAGGTTGGCCTGTCTAGGTGTGTTCGCCGCATGTTTCAGAATTTTGGAAAGTTAAGTTGTAGCGTTTGAGTTGTTTTAAGAGTCCATAAGGTTGTGATCTGCTGTGCTAAAGTAACGTTACAGAGCTACGTGTCCAGGTACACGTTTGTTTATGAGCTGTGATTGGATGAAACGAGAGCTGGGAGCTGTCAATCACTCGTAGCGAGCGCTGATTCGCTGTAGTGGGAACGCACGCCGTTGCGACCAACCCACTTTGTCGTCATTTCCGGTACTACATTGGTCGAGGGTGAGAAAACTACGTTTACCATGAATGCTTGGAATGAACTACAACCGCTGTGATTGATTGGTTGACGTCACGTATCTGTGTAGCGAGCTCCGCCTCGCTCAGCACAGCAGAGCTGGTGACGCGCTGCGTCGACCCGCCTATTTGTGTCGTCATTTCCTGGTGCGTTTCGGGCGACAAGCAGTCACATTCACACACACACGGTGAAAAGAGATTTCACTGAGAGTTTAAAAACTCATTTAAAGCCATCTAAACTGTCTAACAACATAGATTTGTCTCTGACAAGACCGCAGTTCGAGCGTTTATCACGAACATACTAGAAACTAACTCTAAAAGGTAGTTTTCAGTTAAATACTGAATGAAATAAATCAGTCTCCACGTGATAAATTAAGACTCAAAGCTGCCCCCTGTTGGTTAAAAGACGTTGACAGATGAGTTTTCTCAAAAACATCATAAAAAGTCAGCATTTTTATGGTGAAATTACCAGCTTTAAAAAATTGTACTGTACACAAACAAAAATTCCTGTTTATTTTAAATAATTTTTTTTTTAGAATAACAGCGGTACAGACGAACAATTTATGCTTGTTTTAAGTACTGAAGAGATTTAAAATAACACTCAGCACAGCAATTTTTATTTGATTTTCAAATTAAATAAAAATTAAAAAATTAAAATGATGGAGAGCAAAGCATTTCCACATTGAGATCTTCACATCTCTAAATTTTAAACAGAATTGTTGTACATCTGTACACTTTTAGTTAAGAAATTGCATTTTTAACGTTTTTCTGTGTACAATTAATGACTCCAGTTTATTTTAAATAAAAAGTTTAAAATAACAAACAAAATTACATTTTTCAATCCAGATAACTGCGACAACTCAAAACAGTTTTACTGAATCTGAAATACATTCTCTTGGAGCAAAATAAAACAAAATCTGCTAACATTTTAGTGTGAACATTGCATTTATTTGAAATCTTTAAGAAGGCGTTTGAGTGAAAGACAGAAAAATTAAGCGTGGTTTAATAGTAATTGTTTTAAAAGATAAGTCTATTAAGTTAACACGGCCACAAAGGCTTTAACTTACAACATTTTTCATTGAAGGTAAAACCTAAAATAAATAAAAAGGTACTGAATGAAGTAAAGACTTGTTTATAGATTACTGGAATAAACCCAGGAAGCTGTTTTAGTTAAATAACTCACCGCTAAGAAAGCATTTATTTGCATACACTATTATAAATACCGTCTTATTGATTCAAACAAAATCAACACAAAAAGATGGGAGATAACAATTATGATGAAGCTTTACAGCTGCTCACAGCAAAGCTTGAATTGTTAAGGCAGGATAACATTCGCAGAAGAGAAATTTTTCAACAAGAAAAACTTAAGTTAAAACGTGAGATCAAACAAAATCAAAACAAAAAGATGGGAGATAACGATTGTGATGAAGCTTTACAGCTGCACACAGAAATACTTGAATTGTTCAGGCAAGATAACATTCGCAGAAGAGAAAATTTTCAACAAGAAAAACTTGAGTTAAAAAGTGAGATTGAGCAATTAAAAATAAAACGGCGTGCTATAAATGGTTTTGATGTTCGTCAACTCCCTGACCCGATCTGGTTAAAAACAAAACCAGAACGTGAACTACATTACCAAGAAAAGGTCAAATCCCACTCGCTGGAGCTGGAAGGGACAAGTTCATCAACTCCCTCTCCTAAAAAAGGCGAGAAGAAACATGTTTTTCAAACTAACAGACCACTTACTGAAGATGCCCGCTGGAACAATGAGCCGGAGTGGCTCAGACAAGACCCAGAGTACATAAAACGATTTCAAAGGGGGGGCGCACGTCCTAGAGATAAGAAAAATGGTCACAAAAGTATACCATATCTCAAAAGGGGGTCCCATCAGGAAACCCCAGGTCAAGGACAAGCTCCTCCTGCCCCTCGAACAGAACAGTCCGAGACCGGCAAAAAATCACTGAAGTTCCAGAAAAAAGGCAACATACCTCTATGCTCTGAGGAGATAGTGGACATAAGTTGGTTGTTTGAAAACTTGTATGATACAGAGGATGACCGAACTGGTACATTGAGTGACCTTGTCTTTGATAACTCAGAGCACATGGATAACTCAGAGCACACAGTTAGTGACATCAATAGCAAACGACAAAAAGAAAAACGTCTCAAAAAAGGCCTTGAGCTACAACATCAGTTTAAACAATCAGTGATGAAACAGTGCGCTGTAACTGCTGTTGAGGCTCACATGCAAAACAAAACACCCTCTGAGGTGTGCCCAGGTCAAAAGGTCGTATCCCAGACGCAAAAAAGCGAGAATAAACACCGTCGTCTCAAAGGTCCTCTGACCTCAGAAGAGGCAGAGAACATGCGTCGGTTGTTAAAAGAGTGGGATGATACTAGCGAGAATGAACACTATCGTCTCAAAGGCCTTCTGACCTCAGAAGTGGTGGAGAACACGCGTCGGTTGTTAAAAGAGTTGGATAATACTAGCAAGAATGAACAAGATTTTCAAACTGACATACACCGAAATGTTGGTACCAGTTGGAACAGTGACTCAAAATGGTTTAAAGGGAGCCCCGCCCCTGAAGCACCTCAGATTGAAAAATCTGAGACAAGCAACGAACCACAAAAGGTAGGTGTTCACTCTCTAAGAGACCCACAACGGTTCAGATCGAACCAGATGGGTGAAAACCAAGGTCCATCGTTGGGTGGACTTCAAGAGAAATTGAAGGATGAGGACCTATACTCATGTAACTATGCGTGGTCCCAACAGACACCCCCGAGCCTTGGAACTGCACCTCCCGCGCCTCGAACAGAACAGTTCAAGACAGGCAAAGAGTCACGAATGTCCCGGAATAATGGCCCAACACCTCTATGCTCGGAAGAGACAGAGGAAGTAAGTAGTTTGTCAGCAGATTTGAATGTTACTGTTCTTGACCAACCTGATACAATGAGTGGCGTTATCATTGATAATGACACTATCAACATTGACCAACCTGGAGCGATGTGTAGCACTGTCTTTCACAAAGACTCAGCGCACACTACTACCAACATTGCCATGGATGTTGACAGCAAACCAATTGCTGACACACAACAACATCCTGAAGGTCATGATGCTGACAGCGAACAAGATGCTGACAGTAAACAAGATTACACAGACAGAGTCACACGTGAACAGAAACGTGGGACAAGACCTGTGAGGTTTCTGTGTAACTTTATACAAAGGGGGGTGGCTAAGAAAGCTTACCTGCCTATCACACTGGAAGGTGTCCTTGAGCGTGAAGCCCTCCTGGATGGTAGTGCTGATATAACCATTATGTCGGCCAAGCTGTTCGAGGAGCTGAGGACCGCCGCTAACGGTGTTGACAGGCAAATACCCTTTGAGAAATGTGCTATTGAGCTACAGGGTCTCGCAGAGACGAGAACAACCCTAACAGCTATGGCTATGGTTCACATGCAGATTGGCGAAATGACAATACACCACCCGGTGTACGTGTCTAAACTTGACTCATTCCCATTTTTGGTTGGCCAAGATTTTATAAACCGCTTCAACGCGATTATAGATTATGGTCGACGGAAAATGTGGAGCACAGTGAGAAAACCCCTGCCAATAAAAGTGCTTCCTAGTTGCGATACAGACTGCCTAACCGCAGGTACCGCAGAGGACACAAGGGACTGCTCATCCGAGGACGAGAGCCCGGTAAGTGAACCTTCAACTACAGGTGAGACAGAAGAGACCCAAAAGTTGGACCAAACTCTGGCCCAACAAGAGAACCTCCTCTGTGAGCTGACACATTCAGCACTCCCTGACCACTGCCTACCACAGGTAGTGAAAGGTGTTGAGATCCAAGGATCCCACACCGAAGACGCTGTACTGTCCTCTGAGACAGGTAATTCGGCAATCAACCAAGCTTTCAATGAAACCTTGGTTCAAGGGCATCTGAGTCCAGAAAATGACAGTCAACCAAACGCTGACAGTCACTTGGACATCATTGTTGCAGACTACGAGGACCCCTCTTCAGACAAGAAGGGGGCAAACTCACATTACCTACCACAGGTAGAAGAAGGTGTGGAGATCCACGGATCCCACACCGAAGACGCTGTACTGTCCTCTGGGACGGATAAATCGGCGACCAGCCAAGCTTTCGATGAAACCTTGGTTCAAGAGCATTTGAGTCTAGGACTAATCAGAAATGAAATAGTTTTTACAGACTCAAAGAGCCTCTCTTCAGTCAAGAAGTGGGAAGACACACACAACGACAGTGACCTGTCGCAGTCTGTACAATCAGACACACCTGCGACTGCGCCGACAGTTGTGACACACCTGAATTACACGGAAAGAGGTAAACGTAAGAAGATACGTTGGCCGAAACCTAAACGATTCCTGTGTACCGTCTTCTCTCAGCTGCGCGAACAGTTTAAACTAAACGGTGGCATCCTAACTTGTGCCCATGGACGGACGTCCTCACCTGTGTTCGTGGTCCCCCATGACCAAAGGGGGGTGATGTTAGGCCATGCCAAAGACAAAGATTTGAATGTACACCTCAGAAACACTTTTGCTTTCGCCCAGAAAAACCTGGAAAAATCCGCTGAAGGACGTAAGGCGTACTACGACCAGAAGGCCTCTCACAATGAACTCCAAGTGGGAGACAGAGTCTGGTACTATACGTTCGCCCCAGCAACCGGGAAAGGAGGGTCCGAGACCGGAACTCTCGCCCGCAAACTAATGCCCAGGTGGACTGGACCTCATCTGATAACAGACAAAGTGTCCTCAGTCGTCTACGAAATCAAAATCAGCAAAGGCCGCAAAGAGCCAATTGCTAAATGGGTACATCGAAATCAGATCAAACCTTACAAGGCGTTCAATGACTCCACAAAAGACAAAGATCTCACAAACTCACCGACTTCATGGGATAATAAGGTCGTCCAAACACAAGTTAGTAAATAAACTAATCAGGTTTAAACTACCATATTTCCCACCCTATAAGTCGCATTGTCCAATTTGAACTTAGAAACGCTAAGCCTAAAACCCACAACAAAAAACTAACCTTAACAACCGTTTAAATCCACGAGATTTAATTTGACCTCGGTCATAAAGTTGAGACCTGTTTTCTTGTGTGTTGCACTTTGGAATCTGACGACAAGAGTGTGTCGAAGCAGTGAAACGTTGTTTCCTTGTTGTTTAGTCATTACTGTTGTCATTAGTTGAGATATTGTTTGGTTCTGAACACTCCCAGCCAAAAAGGTTTTGTATTAACATTGGTTAATGAATGATATGGATTTAACTATGCCAACATGCAGTTCGTTTTGTTAAATCTCAATCGTCGAAGAGTCAATGTAGTTTAAAGCTACTAAGGTACCATAAACTACACTGGTCTCACAATTTCTAAATTGAACCGATTCGATCGTTTCTATTCTAGATTATCTATTCATTTTGATGAGTCTCGCCATAGACTTCAAAATTTATTAGGAATACCAAATCCTACGTCGTTCGTCTAAAAGACAACAGACATTTAGATCAAACTATATTTCATTTTTCTATTTTAGTTTAACCTAAACTAAGTAATGAATGGAGGAATAGTTTGGAATTAGAGGCCTTCGTTACAGAAGCCCTCCAAAATTTTATAGGTACAAATCCCTATATCTAATTTTACAGAATTGATCCACCCCTTAATTGGTAATTGTAGCTGATCTAAACCATGATAGCTTACATACCAGGTGCATATAGGTAGGGCCTAATGTAAAATCCTATTCATAAGCCCACCTAAAAAACCACATAATTGCATGACACATAGAACCAGAGTGGCACTGACTGGAAACCAACCAGCCAACAACCTTCGATGTGGGGACCTGCAGCTCCAACGCTTGGTCTTCAACCTCCATCCAAGGGTCGCCTCCTCTGCGTCAATCGAGGGATCCCCTCTACATGCTGATTATGAAAACAATTGTTGCTGATCAATCAACAAAACTAACCGTTGTGGAATTACTGCTGTGGAATTACCGCTGTGGATTATAAGACTTTGCTTTCCAAGGGATCACAGACTTTGTTTTCCAAGAGTTAACAGACTTTGTTTTCCAAAGGATTAAAAGCTTTTCGCAATGGGATTACCTCCGAACAGTATGAAATTTCCAAAAACTTTATGGGATTATAATTTTTGATTTTTCTTTTCCACTTGCTGGATTACTTCAAGATCAAAGACAGTTCAAGGTTTCCTTTCGTGTTGGACCCCATCCCCAAGGACTGGCGATGGCTTCCAAAAGGGGGGAGATGTAGTGGGCATGACCTTGTCCACTTTTAAGACACCTGTGTACTTTTGAACTGTTCCAGAGATGACCTTTACTGACCTCTCAGTAAAGCAAGACATTTACTACAAAATCATTCATTTAGCTATAATCTGATAACATAGTCACCAAAAAGAGACTATTTCTATCTTTGATTTTAGGCTGATGTGATCAAAAGAATAACTTTTGTCATTTTCATGATGTGTGCTTTTAAGCTGTGTTATTCTTTAAGAGTTAAACTGTGTTCACTGCTGTGTTAAAGGTGAAATCTCGGGTCACATAGACCAGACGGTTTTGTTTAGAAAGTCAGAAGACAGGTTAATCCGTTGTTTTTCATGAACAAGGCTCCAGCTTCTCTGTCTTTTCCTAAACAAATCTCCCTCTGCTCTGGCTGTAACCTTGGGTCGTGATAAGACAAGTGAACTCCTCTCTTTGAATCCTGCTTTAAGTTCTAAGCTGTGGCTGGAACGCAGAGTCTGCAAGAGTCTGCAGAGTTTGGAAGGAACCAGCAGGTTCCTCAGAGTTTCTGGGAGCTTCGAAAGATGATGTGAACTTTCCAAAAAGCTGAATGACCAACAGTCACGCGCTAAGGACTCGTCATCCAGCTGGGACTGATAACATGTTGTTATGGGTCCACTCCGAGCGTAAGCTCAAAAAACTTTGTTATTCCTTCCTGGAATAAATTATCTTGAGCCAAGAAGCCACGACTGTCACGACTTCTGCCGACGAAAGCGAGTATCACCGACACCGACAAGGTAAACACGCGTGGAGTCCAGCTTGGACTTGCGGGACCGACGACTCGTCAGTCTAAAGTTGACCACAGCTCTTTACCAGAACCAAGGCGGACGTCTTAAGGTAAAGGAGCAGCTGTTTGCTTGCTGGAGGTGTGATGATATCTTAGCTGGACGCGTACGGAAGAGTGTCATCTGGTTTCATAAATGCAAGATAAACTTCCTCTCTTAACCTCCCAATTCTTCTTAAATCTTTCCTCCTATCTTTTTCCCTCAATTCTAAGCTGGAAACTATTTTAAGCTGAAGAGCCCACAGACTAAATATGTTAACATCCAATATTGAAGTCTGTTGTGTTAAATTTAAGTGTGCTGACGTATTAATTTGAAAGAAAGTGAAATCATGTCAATCAAGTGTAATGGTGTTAATTTAGTTGATTCATTTTAAATAAATGATAGTGTCTCTTTGACATATCAAGCTAAGTTAACGTGTCCATTGTCACTTAATGGCTCTGTTTATTTATCCATCATAAAGATCACAGAAATATTGGGTAAACTGAAAAAGAACAGAATCCGTGAATTTACTATTCAATCTGAATAAGTAAATTAATTAAGGTAAAGAGGTCAGTATTAATATTTGACCTCCTCATAATCCTTTACATTAGTAATAGTTTTTAAACAAGTATGGTTTAAGTAGATTTTTCCTACTGAATGTTCAACTTAAGGGCGAGATACACTCGAGCGTCCTCACGATACGCCTATACGCAGCGTACGTACGCTGTGGCAAAAGCGTAGCCCCGCGTAGCCCCTCAGGGCAAGTACGCGCAAAAGTATTTTTTTACTACGCATACGCGATGCGCATACGCGATGCGCGGTGTCTGACCTAAACTTCCCCGGCGCCGGACTGTTTTGTATGTTACACAAATTAAATAAATTCCTCTTCTTTATCGCTGATCGGGCCTTTTCTTTTGTTTTTTTGCCTAAAGTCAAGTAACCGCTTCTTCCTCCGTTCACTCGATGAATGAAATGAATGAATTCAGGTCCTACCTGGGTGCGCGATGTTTTATATATTCCCTGGTGGGCTGTGTGCTGCAGGAAAAGCACTCCCTGTTATTATTTTTATTTCTGAGAGAACTTTTTATAACATATATAGTAGAAACACCGCATCAGAACACCGCAGCGGTCTTCAGCGAGCTGCTCATGATAGGTTTCACTTTGAGCTGACTGAAATCTGTCAATCATTTCAGTAGGCGTGTCAAAGTGACCAATCAGCGAGCTCATCCGTGCTCATATTACAACAAGGAGAACGCGAGCGTTTGAAAGCTGATAGTTTCTGAAAGTATAGAAGCGAATTAGCGAAAACATACGCACAAAATATGCGCGCATACGCGCGTATACGGAGTCTGCTTCAGTGTATCTCGGCCTTAACACCGGTATCTCAATGGTTTGAAATTAGCCAGCAAACATTTGCAAAAGAGTTGCCAAAACATCTTGAAATGTTTGTGGGAGTCCTTGCAATCTTGCAGATCATATTTTAAACATTTAATTTGTGCAACAAATCTCGCAACGTAAGCACAAGAGTTGTGGAGAAATAAACAAGTTTGTTAAATGTGGCCGTGTGTTTCGCTGGTTGCTTGGTCACAAACACTCAAAATTCATTAAGATTGAAAAGGAAAATTAATCTAATTTCTCAGAAATGGAGTCATCGACTCATCTCCAACAGTTGCAACAAGACAGAAGATGTCACACTCACTTCCAAACCTATAGCTTTCTTATCTCCACAATCTTCACACTTATACAGATTATTCAACAATATTTAGGCATTTTTGTCGTTCTGTAGGACTTTTCCCTCAAACCCCTCTCAGACTGCAGAGAGGGAACACCCAACTCTTATCAATTTCTATTACATCTTAGCTGTGAGGTTTCCTTATTTATTTTTTACTTATATTAAACGAAACGCTGCAAAAACAAAACTATTACCGTGTTTTTTGGACTATAAGGCACATCGGATTACTATATTTTCTAGGGGTGTAACGGTACGCTAAAATCACATTTCGGTTCGGTTCAACTACAAGGAGGGCTCGGTTCGGTTTATTTTCGGTTTATTTTCGGTACAAAAAAAAAAAAAAAAGGACAAAATAAAGACTTACAAACTGTTTATTTTGAAAATATGCCAAAAATACGTTTGTACTGTACAGTATTGTACCGGTAGTAATAAATAAAAGTGACCCATTTGGATGATATTTTAAATAAACAGCACTCTACAATAAAACTATTTTAACAATAATAAAAATCTTAATAAATACAATAACAGTCAGAACAATAAGCAGCAACAGACTGTTTACAATCTAACTAATCAAGTTTTTGTCCAGTAGCATCAGTGTGGCTGTATTTGTCCTCATTACTGTACTCACAACCTCTTCTTGGTGGGACAGGTGCTGGAAAAGTTCAGAGTTCAGTTCAGTCATCACACACTTCTTAGCTGCAGGTGATCTCTGGTGGATGTCTGTCCCAGACTGGAAATAAAACACAATAAAAAAAAAAAGTTAATAAGATTATGATTTTGAATAAAAAAGATTATTTAGATAATTTTGATTTGATTTGATGTTTATTCATTCATTTTAAAAGAACAATACAAAACAGTTTCATCAGATACAAGAATACAAGTAGGATAAAATGAAAGGAGCAGAAAGAAGATGAAATCTTATTATATCTGCCCCTTATTTCACAGTTTGTTCAAACAATGATAACCTTCAAACTACATCACAAAATGAATAACTCTACTTAATTTTTCTAACTGTAATACACAAACACACTAAGCTACATCATATATAGTTTTTGAGCAAGTCCTTTTTGACCTTTTTCTTAAATGTATACATTGATTTTGCATTTTTAACATCACTCTCCAGAACATTCCACAGATAATAATAATAAAAGAACAATACATTACCTATTCTTGAACGGTTGAATCTCTCACTCATCATTAGGGCAGGGCTTTGCTCCAGGGCTTGTTGACATCAGTTTTTGTTTTTTCATAAAGTTCTGAACTTTTTGAGTGATGGATGTTCATAGCGAGGATCAATAACTTTAAAGCCTGCGCATAATAACAACATTCAGACTGAGATTCAGATATTTAAAAACTCAGTTTGTGTTATTGCTCTGGACTGATATGATGATTTACCTGATAAAAGTAGTTTAAATGCAGCTGTTGTTGTTATCGCTGTTGCAAGCTGCTCGTTCACATTCCGATGACGTAGTTTTGAGCGCGTTCATGTGAGACGTGCTGTCTCACATGCAGGTGGACCGAACCGAACGTGCTGTACCGAAACGGTTCGGTACACCCACTAGTACAGTTACATGCCTAATATTTTCCATTGTACGTGTCGCTCCACCCTGTAAGTCGCATCAGTCCAAATATATCTAGAAAGGTGGAAAAATCCATAAATATGTTGCTTCGCTGTATATGTTGCATCTATTGTGCGGGAGGACTTTAACAAGAATTTAACAAGAGTAATACTTAAAAACAATTATTTGTTTGCTCGAAATTATAGTAAAAGCGTGTCTCAGATAACGTGTGCTTAATAAATGCACTTTAATGGTCAAATCAGCTGAATTTCAAAAACAGTTTTGCTGCCTCTGTTCTCCCGGGAGTGCAGAGGAGGGAAAAAGGAGGAGGAAAGCGGCTCGTTTCTGAGCAATTTAACAAGAAAAGCACCTAAACAATTATTTGTTTGCTTGAAATTATAGCAAAGGTGTGTCTCAGTCTGACGTTTTTAAATGCACTTTAATGGTCAAATCAGTTGCATTTCGCCAGGGCGGTGCAGCTGATTTGACGGTTCAAAGCAACGAGCAGAACAAGGTGGGGTGATTATGGCAGGCTGATTGTGTCATTAATATCTGGTGAAGATTCTCAGTCATCCAAAACATGGTAAATTCCAACAAGTTTAAGAAAAAAACAAAGTACTGTATAATAAATAAAATCCAGTTGTTTTTGTATTGAACTTTTTTGAATTAGTCATTATAACCACGTTTACTTATTACATGATACAACAGGATGCCTTACAGCTACTACTCAGCTGCAATCAAGTGGCTGGAAGTGGAACTGCTCGATTATTATTATTTTTCAGTCTGAATGAATGAAAAGCTCATATTTCAGCCAAGAATTGGTTTATAAATATGGGGGAAAAATCCATAAATATGTTGTTTCGGCCTATAAGTTGCAAGGCATGTAAATTATGCAAAAAACCAAACAAACAGACTTATACAGCAAAAAATACGGTATTTTTTTAAATATATAATGTAAATGTATATATTTGGCCTCCAGTAGTCCAAGTCTATAGCAGTATAACAAGCCAACCCTAACTATAGGATTTACACCCGCTTCGGACGTTACCATTAAATTGCCGTTATTAGTTGTTATCATCCCCATATGTAGCGGTCAGACTGCCCCTCCTGTACCTCCTAGGTTTAAAGGTACATTGTTAGCGTTGGTAGCGATGATAGCATGCTCTGTTTTTAGCTTTGTTAGCGCTCATAATAGCTTCACGTGGTTAGGTTTAGACAGTGGTGTCAAAAGTATTCACATTCATTACTCAAGTAGAAGTATAGATACTGGGATTTAAAATTACTTCTGTAGAAGTAGAAGTATCAACTCTAGCTTTTTACTCAAGTAAAAGTAAAAAAGTACTGGTTTCAAAACTACTTAAAAGTATAAAAGTAAAAGTAGCGTAAGAAAAAGCAACAACAAAGACAAATGCTTAGGCCGCACCACACATACTATTGTATACAACCCCACCTCCCCCACAAAAATCATTTTTTTAGACTAGATTATATTATATTGTTAATGTTGAAAAACTAGGGGTGCACTAAGCTACCTGTCTTAACTGCATATATGCCCATTGAAAATAGACACATTTAAATGCAAATTTAAATATATTAAAATAACCATATAGGGGTATTATTGAGCATTACCATATGTTTCATGGAGCTGAAGATATGACTAATTGCAAAAAGTCAAACTTCAAAACATGTCATCAATTACTTTTATTGATGCATCTACATTTAACTTTCAGCCAAACATGGAACGTTCAAGAGTTACCAATAGGCTTGGTTCAGCCGCAAAAGCAGCTGGTTTTCAAAGTTCTTTGAGCCAATGCATGCTCTTCTTGGACTGAAGATCAGCCCAGCAACACTAAACAGTCTTTCACAGGCTGCTGAGGCTGGAAGTGCTGTATTTAGCTTAAGTGATAGATGGCACACAGCTGGGAAGGACTTCAGTACCTCCAATGTGTCTCCTGGGCACCCTAGGTATGCATCCAACTGCCGGGTTGTGTCAAGAGAGCCGGTTTTCTTCATCGAGGAAAAGAAGTCCTCTTCCTCAGATGATTGGGAGCCCTCGCTGATGTGACTTTCGGCTTGACAGTCCAAGTGGCTTCTGATATAGTCAAGGCCTGTGGAATAAACAACAAAAATCAAGACAATTTAGGTCACATAGCAGGTAATTTGTGTTTGCTACTGTATGTAAATTTGTGCTCTATTTTCTGGTCCCAAATTGGCTGCCGTACTGAAGGAAATTAACTTTGTGACTAATTATTTGAGTTTCAGATCCAGTCTTATATTATCATTTGCTACATACTAATTATTTATCACGTTATTTATAGTACCACTGCTCCACAGCCACCCTGTATTACAAAGTGGTGTGTGTGTGTGTCATTAAATATCGTACTTATTTCACTACTACTAGGGGAAGTTGATAAGTGAGACACTTACCAAGTTTGAGAATATTTTCATCACTTGTCCAGCAGGTCTTAAATTTGGGAACTAGAATGGCTGCAGCTATCAGCTCTGGATCTGCAAGCATCTCTCCAAAGCGTTTCTCAAGGCCTGAAAGGAGTGCTGCAATCAAGGGCTCACAGAACTTGGAGGCGACCTGAAGTTGCTGGAGCTTGATCTTTAGTAGAGTTATGGTGGGGACCAACCAGCCCATCTGCACATTGGTTTCTCCCTGAAGAACGTTAAGTGCCTGTGCAACTGGGTTCATCGTCTTAGCGTATTCTGCAAGAAATGCAAGTTCCACTGGAGTAAACCTGTACAAAGAAGAAAAGAAAAACACAAAATAGAACATTTAGCCTACTTGATGTAGCACATTCAAGTGTAAGAACTAATAATTAAAAAGGAAAATTATTGTCACCCAGTACTTCAGCAATGTAGCTATATTCCTTCAAATCACATCCATAGTAAACATGTGGACTGCAAATTAGCATAGTGCACACGTGTTCTGCAGCAGGGGTTCCTAACTTTTCCATGCCATGCCCTGCAAACTCCAATGGCTCATGGCTAGAGACCCCCCTTGTAAACCCATAAACAATGCTCAGAATGCAGATGCAGAATAAAAAAAAAATCACTTCATTAACTTAAAGGCAGGAAAAAAAACACTTACATAGGTGTATCTAGTTCACTGCAGACAGCTGCAAGGGCTCCTTCGCCTTCCTCTCTTGAAATTCTCACTATTCTTTCTACGGCTGAGAAGAGTGAATTCCACCTTGTGACAACAGGCCGTATGAGTTGGAGTTTGCAGTGGTCTTCAATTACTTCAGATGCAGTGGCTGATCTTGAATTCTTGTTCCACAGGCTAGAGCATTTGGCAAATGTGGACCTTGACACACGCTTGTACAATGGGTTGACCTCTGCTTTTGAAGCATCCACGGTGGACACTAAGTTGAGGAGATGACAGGCACAGCGATGGTGCTTGGGTAGCTGGTATTCCAAGTAGTCATCTTCGTCCAACAGTGCTCCAGCATCAACAAACTCAACATCCTCAGTGCTTTCCTCTTCTTCTTCAAAAACATCATTTTGGCCACCATCGTCTTCTTCGCCATCACCCTCTCCTGTTGTTCTTGTCTGTCTGCCCATAAACTCTGAAGGCTTTCAGGAAGTTTGATCCATTGTCAGTTGTCGTGCGAACGATCTTCTCTCGGATATTAAATTCTGTATGAATGTCATTTAGGGCTCCAGCCAGGGCAGAAAAGGTATGTGACCCTTTAAGTTGCTTGCATGCCAGGGCAGCACAGCACCTCTGCATGGTCTGGGGGTTAAACCAGTGTGCAGTGACGCCAATGAAACCGCGACGGTGTGCCGTCCAGCAGTCTGTTGTTGTTGCTATGAACTTAATGTCATCAAGGGCAGCTTTCAGATTTATTTTCATTTCTGCAGAGGCCTTTGCGACTTTGTTTACAACAGTATTGCGTGTCATGACATTTGTATTTGGCTGAAGATGTTGCACAAGATCAATAAAGCCCTGTTGCTGAACAATGTGTGGTGGATGCAAGCCTTGGACAACGAATTTCAGGACGACTTTATCCACACTTGCCTGGGACACTCTTCGCGTCTCCCACAGCTTGGTTTGTTTTGAGGGTGGGCCCAAGGAACCTTCAGTGGATGACTTCCTTTTGAGGGCTGCTGAAGTCATTTGTGTGTACTTTTGTAGATGTGTGGGGTGTCTCTTCTGTGGAGAAAATAAATGCACACACACAGTTGAGATGCATACCATTTCTCTCAAATCACAAGCTCAGACCTAGGACTTCATTTATAATAAACTTCAAGCATGCAGATGAAGGTCAGACTACAAGTTAGGGAGCAGTTTCACTGTTCACTTATGAAGAGGAGACCATTATATTGCCACCTACATAAAGCTGTTTTAAATTAAATTAGATTATAAATATTAAATACAGCAACTAGATAAATTGCATTTCCTGCAAAATGCAATGTGATTGTTTGTTTCTGGATGATTTTGAGCAAAGATGCTAAAAGTGAACTGAACTGTCAATGCTCACTGAACCTGAACAGTTAAAGTGGACCTCAAAACTAGCTGAATGATTGCTGAAATTTGCTGATGAACAAACAGTGAAATTAAAAGCTTAAAAGGGGCTGAGAATATATGACAAATGCAGAAATGTTCAGTATAAAAGGTGAAATTATCAGAAAATTAGAAAAAATGGCCAGAAGAAGCTAAAGATGAGGGAAAGAAGCTAACAGGAGCATAAAACAGTTGAAATTAACATAAAAAAGCAACAAACAAAAAAATCTCAAGACAAAAATAGTTTGAAAGCAGCATAAATGTCATTAGTTATAGAAAGAACAATTACTCTGTGAACATTTCATTAAAATCCAATCAGTAGTTCATGGATTACTTTGCTAACAAACATTAATCCCAGTGTTAATGACTACATCTTAAACAATTAAAGACCGTGTAAAGTGAATTTCAACATTTTCTTCAATAAACATTATAAATGTCATAATTGTAATGTTGTAAATGAGTAAAAAGTCTCAAAATTGTAGCTCAATTAATTTTGGAGTTATAGAGCAAACTGTGTATAAACATATTTCTGTTTCAGGATTTTTTAGGCGTGTTTTAAATGTGACCGCGTTTCGTCACGCGGTCCTCATTAGTATAGCCCCACCCCCTGCAGCTCCAGCCGTATAAATTCGCCTCGGTGGAGCCGTTCACTCGCGAATCGCAGATAGCATCAGATAGCAATAGCATAGATATTTTGTTCATTGTTAGCTAGCTAATCAATTATGCCTCGTTCGTGCATCTTCCCTGGATGTCGCAATGGTCAGGGCACCCGTACAAATCATAACATGTTTTTATACCGCGTGGTTTTATACTGAGTATCTGTAATGCCTGGATAGGTCAATGGATAAAGCGCTTGCCTTCCGTCCCAAACCCCACGGGTTCAAATCCCGCATGGTACAACTCTTTTTTTTTTTTTTTTTTAATTCATTCCAGATTAAAAACACACAAGAAAACTATTTACAAAAACAGCGTAACTCTTGGAAAAAGTAGCTGCTGTTACAGACAGAACTCGGATAAAAACAGAGCAGGGGCCTCATGTATCAACCGTGCGTGCGCACAGAAACCGTGCGTACGTCACTATCCACGCAAAACCCCGTATGTATCAAAACTGAACTGAACGTGAATATGTGCGCATCCAAGTACATTTCCACGCCAGCTCCAGAGCACGCGTACGCACGTTTCTGTGGTTCTTGTTCCTTTGGCGACACTTACAGGTGATTCAGAGAAACTGAAGCCCCACAGTCTGTGGTTGACTTTAAGAGCGGCTTGAAGACCTTTCTTTTCAACCGAGCATACTTTACTCCTCATGATTCTACTTTTGATCATAGCTGATACTGTTGTTGATTTTAATTGTTTTATTATTTGTTTTATTGACATTTAATTCTGTTGCACCTTGTAGCACTTTGAGATTTCCATTAATGAAAAGTGCGTTATAAATTGAATTCATTATTATTATTATTATTATTATTATTATTATTATTAACTGTTCATGATGTGAAAATGATTAATATTCCCACCAAACACACGATTAACAAGTATTACATCCACATGACGCAGTTAAATAAAGGACGCGCAAAGTTGTGCAAAAAATAAATTTAACAGGAACGGATTCATTCAGCCTTACTGGAGGATATAATAAATAGTGTAACACGCAGAGCATTTATTTATAAACAGATATAATTTTCTGATCTAGGATATGGCTTATCAGCCGTTTTCAGAAATAATCATTCTTCAGTTTGGCACTGCTGCGCTCTGGAGCAACACAGGAGCCGTGCATCACGCGTGCAGAAGCAGCGATCAAACTGTTCCCGAGCTGAGGGAGCTGCAGGCCGATCAGGGCTGTCCAGTCCACACAAAGCCGATTCATGTCCAATGGAATGTCTCATCTATATGATTCCAAAGGCTGAGTGGTCGCGCTTTGGAGCGCGCGCGCACCCCGCGCGCAGCGTTTGGAGACTCCAACATCACGTCATGTCATGAAAACTCTCCACTGAGACGCACAGACCCGTTTCTTCATATCATCTATTAAATAAACAAAGATCTATGTTCTACCAAACATCTAAGTTCCTCTGTGTTTACAGTAATTATGGTAATAAACTCGTGCGCGAAGTTAATATTTTCACTCAGAATGAATGAATGGGCCGGTTGCGCACCAAAGCAGGGTGCGCGCACACAAATACCGACACACAATCACTCGTTCTTTGCGTGATAAACACATTTTATTACTATTCTTACTTAGGATTATTTTCCTCACTCATATTATATTAAATTCATTATTTTCCTGAATCTAGAAATCATTTCTGATCGCGCAGGGATCAAACAAACATGTCCTTCACACATGCAGGAAGTAATTTGCATCTGTTTAACATATGTAAATGAAGGCGTGTCAGGGGAGGTGTCTCACGTGCGCTCAGTTCCACGTTAATTGTGATGTACAAAAGGAATGTGCGTGGATTCAGGTGTACGCACAGTTTGATACATCTGGATTTTTTTGTGCGTGCGCAGTTTTCTGGATTTGACCGTGCGACACTTTTCAGTAAGAAATCCACGCAAGTCTTTGTACATGAGGCCCCAGGTTTACTGGATCTCTGCTGCCTGCCTCTCCACAGAGAGTCAGCTCAGGGCAGGGGCCACGAGCGCAGCTGCGCTGAAACCACGCCCACGCACTGACACGCCCCCAGCGTTCCAGGGCAAGGCAAAATCATGTTTTTTCATGATTTTTGAGACTTAATTTTATAAGGTAAACAATGTTTTTAATCAGTCAGATTTAAATGGGTGATTAATAACACATATTTATGCCATGTGACAAACTAAAAACACACATTTAATTTCACTTTACACGGTCTTTAACACTGACATCTCTTTAACAGTCAGAACATGATTGCTGATGACGAGATAAAACAAAAAAGATTTTATCATTATATCGCCATACAATGAAGATTAACAGAACGAAAGTGAAGAAACTGGACTTCTGTTCTGTTATGTGTGGAGGTACAAGATCAATTGCATTGTTCCACCCACTCCCCCAACTCACTGATTGAAAAAGTCGGCTGAAATGCGACAAGAGCGTTAGACCGCAGTCGCTTTGAAAAACATCAGATATGTTTCTGATTCAGTAACACATGCTTAAAAGGCCTGGATTGGACTTGGAAAAATCGTATTTGTCGTGTTCAAACTATCAGGAAATATCTGATATGGGTTGCATGGTGCAAAAAAAAAAAATCGCATTTGCCTGCAGTGTGAACGTAGTCTATGAAGTAAAACTTTGTTAAAGTGAAACTAAACCCAAATTTAACTTTTTTTAGCTGATAAACTCCCTAGAATGTGTTTAAAATGTTTCAGAGCAGTATTTCTGTGTTAATTTTCATAAAATTGTTCGTATTAGTTTAAATCGGCAATATTTGGTCTAAAAACGTGTTTAGGTAGTCCTATGGGTTGAACAGAGGTTATTGCACGCTGATTTTCTTGTTGGTCAAGACTGTTCATTCTGACTTGTCTTGTACACTCTGACGTCACGAACTTGGTTCAAGCAGAGCCAATCCCCTGCGGAGATGACACGGTCCTCCCTCCAGTGCATACCTTATATGGAGTGCTACATTTCATTCCTGAAAAGCTCTGCAACAAAGCATATTATAGTTTTCGGAATGGCACTAGTTATTTGTGTATTGTAACTTATTTATTTTAGGAATGTTTTTCACTTCTTCGAAACTGTCTGGTTGTATATGTTTTAATATGGTGCGTTAGAGGAGCAGTGCATGAAAGCTGAGTTGGCTCAGTGGTGTAGACACTGGTTTTGAATACGGGAGACCCGAGTTCGAACCCCGGTCACGGAGTACTCTTTTTTTTTAAAGCCTTTTGTTTTGGATAGGTCAGGTGGAATAGATAAATACATCTACAGTACATGTTTATTCTTTGTTGTTGCTTGGTTTATGTTGTTGGCTACAGTTCTAGTTTGTTGTAGGTTGTTGCTGGAGGAGGCGTGGATGCAGGAAACCCCCCACCTCCTCCCCTCCTTTATGCGGTGCCTATACTGTCTATCGGAACGCCCATTTTGGTGAAGATTTTGAATTTGAACTTGGGGAGGAGTTAAAGACCCAGAGCCCGTTTAGTTTCACTTTAAGTTCAGTGAAAACTCTAACAGAAAGAAAATGGGCCTCATGCACGAACCATTCGTACGCACAGATTTGTTCTTAAACTGTGCGTACGAGTGATTTAGGATCATTTGTGGCATCCAACAATGTTTTCGTATCCTAGGATTTTTCTCAGATACGAACAAAATTTACGTGTGGTCCAGACCTGTCGTATATTTTAGGAGCGCCAGTCTGCTGTTATCCAGACGGCCTTTTCTCCACTAATAACTTATATTTCGTTATTTAGAAAATATTTTGAGTTTAAAAACAATTAAATGCAACCACACATATTGGTTTAATTAAAGCGGCTTCAACACCCCCCCCCACGTCCACCACCTTGCGCCACCCGCGCGTGACCCCCCGCGCCACTCATGTCGACCACCGTGTGCCACGCAACGCGCCCGCGCAACCACGCCACGCGCCCCCACCCCGCGCAACTCATGTCGACCACCGTGTGCCACGCAACGCGCCCGCGCAACCACGCCACGCGCCCCCACCCCGCGCCACTCATGTCGACCACCGTGTGCCACGCAACGCGCCCGCGCAACCACGCCACGCGCCCCCACCCCGCGCAACTCATGTCGACCACCGTGTGCCACGCAACGCGCCCGCGCAACCACGCCACGCGCCCCCCCCGCGCCACTCATGTCGACCACCGTGTGCCACGCAACGCGCCCCGCGCAACCACGCCACGCGCCACTGTCGACACACACACACACACACACACACACACATACACAGCGCCGCTGCAGAGACAGGGGAGAAAAAAGCGAAACCAGCTTATTCAGTTGTTTCATGTCATTTTTAATATAAACTGCCTGTTGACTGTGGGCGCTCACTGATGTCATCTGTATTCTGTGTGGGTCTGCGCTCAGATCCGGGGCTGACACTATGATCAAAGGCGAGTCAATTTTAATTCGCCAAACGCGTTTGTGTGTTTTCTGACGCATAAAAGCCGGAATGAATGGACACTTCCTGCTCGCGGTGGCAGGAAACTATATCCTTATATGGTGTTTTGAGGGGTGGGAATTATGTAAATAACCTCCCGCGTGCACGAGCAGGTGAATAGAACAGGTGGGATTCATCATTATTTACACAGCTCATATACACACATTTCCTGACGATAGAAGACTTTGTTGGATCTGACGTGGCATGTTCGTACGAACACTTCGTACGAACAAAAGTAGGAGAAATTTAGGATAAAAATACGAACATTTTCGTGCATGAGGGCCATTATGTTTTAAATCAGAATAAAAAAGAGAAACAATGTTAGCAAGCAAACCCAGAGCATGTAGCTAGTTCCATGGCTAGTACCTCCTAACCATAGAAAAGCTTTTTTTAATAATGTTTTTTAATAATGACTGGTTTGAAACCAGTCATTATTAAAAAACACGTTTTTGCATTACTCTGAAAGCTATAAGTTGTGCTTTATGTAATTAATGGAGGGAATATGGACCAAATAACAAAACAACGATAGTCTGATGAAGTTTTAACAGTCAAATATTTTGTAAAATGGTTGAGAAAAAAATCAATAGATAACTGTGGAATATTTTAAATCTATTCTATTCAATGTATAGTCCATATATTTTTAATAATATAATAAACAAGCAGGGTAGAGAGGGAGCTAAAGTAGGTAAAATATAAAATCCCCTCTATCTCTCCTCGTTTAAGTCAGAAGATTTAGGCCGAATATCTTTTAATATTTTGATACAGAAAGAAAACATGAAAATAGTGGTTGTCTCAGCTGATTACTGTCAGGATTTCTTTTACCCAACCTACAAAATAATTCCTAAAACTCATACCTCATCTTGTGAATCCTCCTCTTCTTCATCTTTAAGAGTCACTGCCTCGGCGGCATTCACTTCTTCCTGTATCCTGTCCGGTTCCCTCACACTTACAATGGGCCGCCCGTCATTATCAGCAGTTGATGACGTTTTAGACCCATTAAAAAACGTTGTAAATTTTGTTAGTGTAGAAACATAAGTTTTGATTTTTTCACGCCTTTTCCGTTTTTCCGCTCCACTTTCGTACCTTCGCTTCATCTTTTTTCTTCTCCTCTGTCTTCCGCTTCCCGCTCAAGCATACTTTTTTTTTTTCATCAAAACTTTATTTATAACTTTACTTCAAGTACAACAGTAAACACAGAGGAACATTGAACATATAAAAATAAAAGAAAATAAAACAAAAATACAGAGATAAACAAATGCGAGTTACAGAGTTAAGTTGTATTCATTACAGATATTTCTTGTTTTTATAGCCTTTTTGTTATTTGAGTCTGAGATTGATTCAAGATACAGTTATACATTACAAAGAGATCAAAAAAGGGTTTCCTATGCATTACTTTACTTTTATGTATGTGAAACTTAGCAAGAAACAAGATCAAATTTATCATAAATATGTGAGAGGAGTCTTTCGTCTTGAAATCTACCAAACAGAACATTTTCAAAATACAGAAGGAAACCTGGTTGGATATTATTGGATATTAGGGCAACAACGTCCTTCCAAAACTTCAGTGAGTATGTACACTTCCAAAAAAGATGAACAGATGTTTCTGGATAAAGTTTACAGAAAGAACAGGAAATATCAATATCAGCTTTGTATTTCTGAAGAAAGTGTTTAGTTGGATAAAATTTATGAATTAATTTAAAAGAAATTTCCTTGACTTTATTAGTGAGAAAAAAATTTTGTGGGAGAGACCAAACTTTTTTCCAATTAAGATTCTGCACAGAGGTGTTCCAATAGGAAACACATGACGGGGATGAAACCAGATTTTCTTGAAATAAAGAACGGATTTTGGAATTGACGCCTTTTAGTTGAGTTGAGAAGCAGAGCTTACCAACAGCAGACTGCTTAGGGTCAGGACTCACAGACTGGATAGAAGAGAAGTCAAAATCGTTAAACAACATGAGCAAACCAGATGGGATAGCATCAAACACAATACTATATTCGTGACAGGAACCTTGTACTGAGTAAGGAACTCTATAAAGAAGACCTTTGTTATTAAATAGTTGATGAACTTGAATAATACCATAGTTAAACCATTTCTGATAAAATAATGACCTGTTTTTGAATATTATGTTAGAGTTGTTCCAGATGTAACATCTCTGCGGAGAAAAATTATGTTTATAGATAAGAGACCAAGCTAAAAGTACCTGTTGGTGGAAGTTGGAAAGCTTAGTGGGTATTTTTGGAATACTGTAATTACAAAGGAGAACAAACTCTAAACCACCTAAATGTGAAAAGACATGCTGTGAAATAAAGTTCCAGATAGAGTTTGGGTTTTTAAGATAATTTTTGATCCATTTTATTTTAAAGGTGTTATTAAAGGAGTCAAAGTCAATAAAATTTAGCCCACCAGACTTATCATTGTTTAAGACGACAGATTTACGCAAATAATGTGTTTTGTTTTTCCATAAGAAGTCGGAGAGCGTTCTGTCGGCAGATTTACAAACTGTTTTATCAACATGAAGAGACTGGGCAGTGTAGGCCAGACGGGACAATCCTTCTGCTTTAGTGAGCAGGACTCTACCTCTCAGGGACAGATCCCTCTGTAGCCAACTGTTAAAAACCTTTTTTGACTTTTCAAGGACAGGAGTGAAGTTAGCAATACTTCTATTTTTACTATTCTTAGTGATACTGATACCCAGGTATGTTACAGAATCTTTGACAGGGATGCCACAAATAGAGGAGTGTGTGCAATTATTCACTGACAACAGTTCACACTTATTAAGATTAAGAGACAGGCCAGAGGCCTTAGTGAAACTTTCAACAGTACTAATTGCTAGAGGGACCTGTGACACGTCTTTTAAAAATAAAGCTGTATCATCAGCCAGCTGGCTAATGAAAATACTTTGACCTGCAATATTGATTCCTTGTATAGGGCTGTTTCTGACATGAGCATTTAGAAACTCAGCTGCTAACAGAAAAAGATAAACAGATAGTGGGCATCCCTGTCGAACCCCTCTCTGGAGACTAAACCTAGGAGACGTACCATAAGGAAGTTTAATGCTGCTATTACTTTCTGCATACAGAGTTTGTACACTTCTATTGAAAAAATCACCAAAACCAAACCTTTTAAGTGTAGTAAGCATGAATTCATGCTCTAAGGTGTCAAACGCTTTGTGAAAGTCCAAAAACAGAATTAAACTGTTGTCCTGTATGAGTTCAGAATAATCCAGAATATCTAAAATTAGCCTAATATTATTAGAGATATGGCGGTTTTTCATAAAACCAGACTGACACTCGTCAATAATAGGGTCTATAACAGATTTAATTCTATTGGCTAAGATTATAGCTAAAACTTTGTAATCGTTGTTTAATAAAGAGATTGGACGCCAGTTGTCTAGGAGGAGAGGATCTTTCTGTGGTTTAGGAACTAAGGTGATCACACCCTGACGTAATGTAGGAGGCAGCAGTCCTTTACGGATGCTCTCAGTGAAAACTTCTAATAAGAATGGAGCTAAACTAACAGAGAACTTCCTGTAGAATTCTGACGTAAGCCCGTCTGAGCCTGGTGATTTATTTAATTTTAACCGGCCTAAAGCACTGATGACTTCATTTAAATTTATTGGTCTATCACAGACGAGCACAGAAGTCCAACAACAGAACACCACTCGGGTTCAGATCAGGGGGGCCGTTCCTCCCAACCACACCCCTCCAGGTCTCACTGTCATTGCCCAGAACAAGGGAGTCCCCAGGAG
>JBBPBX010007524.1:47769-65011 GCA_038048925.1 Garcialebias charrua
CTTTGGGTTATGACCGAAAGAACAAGATCTCGGATACAAGCGGCTGAAATGAGTTTTCTCCGCAGGGTGGCTGGACTCTCCCTTAGAGATAGGGTGAGAAGCTCAGTCATCCGGGAGGGACTCGGAGTAGAGCCGCTGCTTCTCCACATCGAGAGGAGCCAGTTGAGGTGGCTCGGGCATCTGGTTAGGATGCCTCCTGGACGCCTCCCTGGTGAGGTGTTCCGGGCATGTCCCACCGGGAGGAGACCCAGAGGAAGACCCAGGATACGCTGGAGGGACTATGTTTCTCGGCTGGCCTGGGAACGCCTTGGGATTCCCCCAGAGGAGCTGCTCCAAGTGGCTGGGGAGAGGGAAGTCTGGGCCTCCCTACTTAGGCTGCTACCCCCGCGACCCGACCCCGGATAAGCGGAAGAAAATGGATGGATGGATGGATGGTCTATCACAGAAATCTGCATCATCCTCTGCCAGTTTTCTGTTATCAGAGAGAGAGTCAAAGAAATATGTGTTTGACTGCAGACAGAATCTGGATGTGTAAAGGTTGCTATAAAAATCTGTGCAGAATTTAGCTATTTCTCTCGGGTCCTCTACAACCGATCCACCAATTCTTAACTGTCGCACAGAGTTATTTTTTGACTGTTGTCTCTCCAGCCTAAAAAAATATGCAGAGCTCTGCTCACCTTTCTCAAGCCATTGTCTGCGTGATCTAACATATGCTCCCTCAGCTTTCCTTTTATAAATCCCGTCTAGCCTAATCTGCATCTCATCAAGTTCAGCTTTTTCATTGACATCCAGAGAATCAGCAGATTTTGAAGACAGAAAAGTGATTTTTTTGAACTACTTCAGTTTCTTCTGAAGTTCTTTTTTTTAGCCAAGTCACTACTATATTTTCTGAGAAATTTTGAAATATCATATTTGAACAATTCCCAGTTAATACCAAAATCATTTTCCTTTGAGGCTTTTGTAGCACTACTTAATGTAGCAAGGGACTAGATGGAATAATATTCAGAAGACTAAAGTTCATCTACTGGAGCTGATGTCAGTAATCAATGAAAACACTACAAAGAATAACCGTTTTCAATACCGTGTATTTAAAAGAAAATTAAGTGAACAACACACAAAACATACATAGGATCCAAAATAAATACAAATATATACACAGTACTGCAGTAGGTCTTCCTTATTAATGTGCACACAAAAGTCTTAAATTTCCCCGGTCAGAACAAAGTCTGACTGACAGACACACATGTGAAAAGTCCATTGGTTTGCTTTGTCCAGATATTTGAAGTGAAGATGTCCAAGCGCGGTTTATTTCCAATTGGTGACTAATAGATTGTGTGTCTGTATGATGAGATGGAGGGGAAAATACTACAGACCATCAGCCTCCTACCAGACCAGTATGGAGTGAAATTCAGGTTCTCCTGGGCCCAGCCAGTTGTCAGAAGCTCGCCATCTTTAAACCCAAAAAGGGGCCACCTGGCCAATTCCATATACAATTCAGTGCATGACAACTTGATGGCTCCAAGTTCACTGGGTGTTCAGATCTGTAGCTCCCTTGTCTCCAGCTCTCCCCTTCACACCTGACTGGGAAAGCTGGAGCAGGCCTGAAAAACCACCTCAGGTGTGGCTGATTGGCTGAATGCACTGTGTGACTGACTGTCACTCTAACCAATGGAGCAGCGGAGGCGGGATTAACAGCAATTTCACCAGGGGCAGTTTTACCCTGGGTTACACTTTGTTCCAGAAATATGAAATAATGCTTTCCAACTTAGAACAAACCTCTTTGTGGCTGAGGATGCTGCTGTTAAGCTTCCAGTAGGAAGATTTAAAATGATTAGAGGCTAGTGTTAAAGGGATACTGAGATGAATAGCTTTATGATCAGATAGAGGGGAAGGAAGAATGCTTGCTACCCCGTTACTTATTTCTTTAGAGATGAGCCAATAGTCAATCCTCGATTGGCTTGATAAAGATTTATTAGACCAAGTATATTCTTTTTGAAATGGATGTGTTTTTCTCCAGATGTCAATTAGACCATGTCTTTCAGTGAAAAGGTTTAAATAATTATCCTGAGAGCTGCTATCTTGTCTTGGGGGCCACCTATCATTAAGATTGCTGGGGACAATATTGAAGTCTCCTCCAAAAATAACATAAGAATTTGGATATTTAGATAAATAATGTAATAAGCGGTCTTCTATTTTGGTTATAAAGACAGAATTCTCCTGGCGGTTATTAAAACCATAGATATTAACCAAGATTAACCTACGATTTGCTGTTTCCACCACAAGTATTACATAGTGACCTTCTTTATCACATTCTGAGATTACAACATTTCCATTAAAACGATTTTTGAGAATAGACACACCAGCTGAGTGCTCTGACCCGTGGGACATCCAGACATCTGATCCCCACTGCAATCTCCAGAAGTTGGCATCTTCTGAAGTGGAATGTGACTCTTGAAGAAAGAAAAGTCTGTGTTTTGTTGTTTACAGTAAAGAAATATGGCTTTACGTTTTAAATGATTTCTAAGACCTCTCGCATTTAAAGAAATAATAGACAAGGACATAAAAAAAAAAAAAGACAAGAGTTAGAACAAGAAATAAGCAGGAACTATTAAAGTTTTCTTACACTAACAAAGCAAGTGGAGGCTCACAACCAACCGACAAAAAATACTTAAATAACTTTAGGGAGAAACCTGAGATTAATAACAATTTTAAACCTTACTAAGTAAGAACAATAAGTATTTTATGCTAAATAGGAGTGTTATCAAAAATACGTACCAAAAATACAAACCTGTAATAACATATGAACATGAAAAAAGTTTGTCAAAATCAGCTTCAAGTATAACAGGAGTCACTGGATGCAGTGCTTCATTTGGAAGGAAAATCAGACTATTTGTCCACAGCTAAGGGAAAATTTCAGCTCCATCAACGAAGGCACAGCCGCCGACAAAATAGGCCTTCTTATTTTCATTTCTTGCTTTTTCCACTGCGGGCCAAAGCTTTCTCCTTCTTTCTCGATCCTCAGCAGACAGATCTTCAGCAAATTTCAGTTTGTTGTCTCGCAGGAAGGTGGAATGCTTAGCGGAACGCCAAACAGCATCACGGTAGGAGCGAAGGGCAAAGCGAATGATGACGCCTCTGGAATGTGTGAAACCGGGATAAATGCAGCACACGAAGCTTCAAATAGAAGGGGTTCTTTATTCTCAAAAATAAACTATTCCCTCTGAGTTATGTATAAAAAAACAAGAAAAAGTCCGTGTTTCGAACGGCAGCAAGCCTTAGCTTCAAATAAAATGGCGGACCGACAACACGGTTAGCACCCAACAGAGTAGCATGCAGCTGCACGTAACAGCTGAAATCTAACAGCGTGAAAGCTACTGCATAACAAACGGCAGCGGCACTCTACGAGAGAACAAACAGAAATAAAACATTAGCATCGTCTCTATAGCTTCATTCACGGAAGATAATTCAGTTCCAACAATTACCGGACACTAGGATTCTCCTCTCACGTGGCCAGAGTGGTCTTCTTCACCAAGTCCCAGATAAAATGTCCTTCTCTTCCGTTTTCTTACCAGTCCGTGCCATCGTACATAAACAAAGGGTTTTTTCTCTATTTCCGGTCCTTTTAGACCTCTCTGTACCAACAGCACCACATGCTGACAAAAAACAAGAATTACAACCATAGGTGAAATTAAAGCAAAACATGGTTTTTAAAATACATTTGACATGTACCCATTTTTCACCTGGTTACATTCTCCCCTGCTTAAATGTCATCGTCCTCGGTGACAAAGCAACTGCTTTTTACCTCTTTTAAAGCTTCTCTAAAAAAACACAGAACCTAAGCTTGCAATAATCTGTGAAGCCATTTATGAGTTCATTTCTGGCCCCAACACTGACCTAGGTTGGTGATGTGGGTTTGGGTGTTTCCCTACATTCACTCTTCTACTCCTGCGGGGAGCAGGTGTGTGAGCTTGTCTAACGCCAGGAGGAGACACTGGAATCTCACCCAGTTGGTCAATATCGCATGCTTCATTGTCAACATGCTCAGTCTCCCTCTGTTCAATCACAGGAAGTTCACATTCGGAAGTCAACGGAGTCTCTGCTCGCTTCTGAACACTTTCACCACTAGGACAATTTTCTACACCTGAACCAGGATTTAAGTCAAAAGAAACCTCTTCAATGACTATACCCCCATCATACTCATCAGATGAGGCAGTGTGTGATTCAGTAGTATTTGTCTGTTTGGCTACAGTGTTCTCACTGTGTCCCTGGTTTGTGTCTGGCACATGGACACATGACCTGATGTCAGCCCTGTTAACCGTTTTTGTAGGCCCTCCCTCTGCAGGTCGTACTATGCAAGTTGTGCCTACTACGTCTACGAGTTGGTAAACAACTGGACTCCATGCATCCTGAATTTTGTTACGACCAGCTGGTCTGTGTCTCAGGTAAACATACTCTCCAACCTCAATCGAAGGACAGTACACTTTGTGACTATGCCGAGCAACGCGTTTCGCAGCTTTCTGCTCTGCATACTCTTTTGCTCTTTCATGTGCCTCTTTGAGTCTTTGCTGATGCACAGCAAGCCAATCAAGATTTTTATCAGGAGAACTTTCATGCGCAAGCAATGCATCGACAGGAAGATGTGGTTCTACTCCATAGAGCAAGAAGTAAGGGGAATATCCGGTAGTCGCATGTGGAGTAACATTGTACGCATAAACCAGCTCAGGTAAATGTTCAGGCCAACGCCTCTTTTTGTCAGGTGGAAGGGTGCGCAACAGTTCATGCAGAGTGCGGTTAAAACGCTCACACTGGGCATTTCCTGTCGGGTGATGGGGTGTTGTACGTGTTTTTTTCACACCATACATTCTACAAAGTTCAGCAATAACCTCCGATTCAAAGTTACGGCCCTGATCTGAGTGAAGACGCTCAGGTACACCGTACTTCATGAACCACTCCTTTAAGAGGACTTTGGCTGTGGTCTCTGCTTTTTGGTCACGTGTAGGGAACGCCTGGGTGAACTTTGTAAACACATCGGTAATGACTAGAACGTTCTCACGGCCATCGGAAGCTGGTTCAAGGAGTGTGAAATCTACTGCCACCACTTCTAAAGGTCGTGTTGCCAAAAAGGATTTCATTGGAGGGTGAATCTTTGGGTGAGGCATCTTTGTGAGAATACAACGCTCACAGTTCTTAACCCATCGCTCAACATCGTTATGCATCCCTACCCAGAATGCTCTCTGTCTCAACAACTGTAATGTCCTCTCTATTCCCTGATGTCCCATAGAGTCATGGACACTCTTCAGCACAGCTGCTTGTAAACAACCTGGAACAAACAACTGAAAGCACTCTCCAACACGATCATCCTTCACCACTCTGTACACCAACCCATCACGTATCTGAATGTGTTTCCATTGTTTCCACAATGATTTGGCAGCACCAGGAAGATTCTTCCTTTCTTGTGAACTTGGCGGGCTACCCCGATCCACAAACTGTTTTAGAACATTTATCACTGGATCTTGACACTGAAATGTCCGCAGCTCTTCCTTGGAGTAACCGGGAAGAGTTGGTGTAGCCTCTTTAGCATGTGAATTGGATTTATCAGTTTCTGCAGCCCTAATCTGGTTTACCTGACAACATTGGACCCCAGCTGTAACCAGCTCGGGCTCAAGGGCAGTGCCTCTACAAATCAAATTGCAAATTGCAATGCAATCATCAAACTCCTCATCATCAGTTGGTTCTGGCTCCCCTGCTAACGGGTGTCGTGACAGTGCATCAGCGGCGGCGTTACACCGACCTGGCCGGTACTGCACATCAAAGTCGAAGGCAGCTAACTGTGCTACCCATCTCTGTTCAATAGCCCCAAGTTTTGCACTTTTTAGATGACATAAGGGATTGTTGTCTGATACCACAGAGAATTTAGAGCCCAGTAAGTACCCCCGAAACTTCTCTACTATTGCCCATTTAAGTGCAAGCAGCTCGAGTTTCATGCTGCTATAGTTTTTATCATTTCGCTCTGCATTTCTCAGCCGTCTACTTGCATATGCAATGACCCGTTTCTTGTCACCTTGCTGCTGACACAAGACAGCTCCTAAACCCTGACCACTAGCATCAGTTTCCAAAATGAAAGGACAAGTGAAGTCTGCATAACCCAAAATCGGAGCAGTCACAAGCTTTTCTTTCAATGTGTCAAATGCAATTTGACTGTTGGTGTCCCATAATGCACTTAGTTTTTGACTAGCTTTGGCTGTAGTAGCAGCTCCTCGACACTGATTCACTAGGTCATGTAGTGGGGCTGCGATCTTTGAAAAGCCCTCAACATACCTTCTGTAGTAACTACATAGGCCTAGAAATGATTGGAGTTCCTTAACGGTGCCAGGCACCGGCCATTCCTTGACTGCTGCCACCTTGGAGGGATCAGTTGCGATACCCTCTGCAGAAATTTGGTGTCCAAGGAATTTTACTTCCTTCTGCAAAAAGTGACATTTTTCCCACTTCACTTTTAATCCAGTGTCTCTCAAACGTTTAAAAACTAGATCCAGCCGTTCCAAATGAGACTCAAAGCTTGGGGAGTATACTAAAATGTCATCCAGATAGACTAACATGATGTCGAATATCAGGTCACTCATAGTTGCTTGCATCAATCTTTGAAATGTTGCAGGCCCGTTACACACCCCCATGGGCATGCGTACATACTCAAACAGCCCAAAAGGCGTGGTGAAAGCCGTCTTATGTCTGTCTCGATCATCCATGGCTACTTGGTGATACCCACTGGCAAGGTCAACTGTGGAAAAGTATTTAGCACCTTTTAGCGCATCAAAACTCTCATCAATACGAGGCAATGGAAATGCGTCTTTCTTAGTTTTTAGATTTAGCTTCCTGTAGTCTACACATAAGCGTATACTGCCGTCACCTTTGCGGACTACCACAACTGGTGAAGCGTAAGCGCTTTCACTCTCCTGTATGATTCCTTTTTTCAACAGTTTAGAGATATGCTCTTGTACTTCCTGGTATTGGTTAGGAGGTATACGACGATATGGCTGTGTGACAGGTACGTCATCCGCCAGCTTGATCTCATGTTTCACCTTATCCGTGTGACCCAGATTCTCCTCATCATCTGCAAAAACATCAATGTAGCTGGACAGCAATGAGCAGAGAGCGACACGCTCTTCCTCTGCGCCCCCCATGTCAAGTCTTTCCAAAATGGCTTGCACCTTACTGTCAGTTTGCACCATGTTAGGGTCAACTGAAACCTGTTCAACACCGGCAGAGATGCGTTGAAACTTTACTTGGCATGTCTGCTCACTCTCCGCAGGATCAACCTTTGAGATCATGCCTAGCCGTGTTCGGGGGCCTAACCACACTTCCTCGGCGGAGAAGTTAACCACCTGGAGCGGAAGAACATGGCTGGTCCTTGTGACAAGTGTTGGGATAACTGCTAATCCAGATGGTAGAGGAGTGGTCACTGGTTCGATGATCAACTGAGAGGCTGCATCTAAGGTTTTAGTGTGACCTTTTACAAACACAGTGGACATCGAGGATGCAGGGATGCGTACTTTGTTTCTTCCTGCAACCCGAACTACTGCCTTTCTCTCAATGCAACCGATCTGTACCTGTTGGAAAGCTGTCCTCCACCCAGAGTCCAAGGATCCACCCAAAGTGTTGTCAAACTCTGTTGTGACTAGCTGTCTGCATCTGTGAATGACATTCATACCGATTATGCACTCTTCAGAAACAACAGGGTTCAGTGACGGCTTCAGGACCAAGAAACCACAATTTGGGATCTTTAAACTCATCGTCTCAATTTCCAGTTCAATATATCCCTGATAAGGAATGTCAAGTCCATTCGCAGCAGTTATTTTAAGCCAACTATTTGAAGGACCCAGAGCCCGAGGACTAATTCGACCTGAGTGACACTCACTGATCAAACTGTCTCCTCTCTACTCTGCTGCAGCTTTACTCATGTTATGATCCATCTGCAAGGCCTGGGGGGCTATTAGTGGTGCCCTGGTTCTCCACCAGGCAAAGGCCGGGTGCTGAGCGCAAAGATAGATCTTTCCAATCCAGACTGGAGCGCCTTCTCATCAGTCATGGCTAAAGAGATTTCAACTGTTGTGTTCAGTCAACATGTATATAAATACCAAACAGCCCTCCCCGCCACATACACACACAAACACCAATCACCCCCATATGCCCAACTCTGCCAGGCAGCAACACAAATTTCATTCCATATCTGCCATGCTGGGGAAAAAAGCTGAGATGGATGGCCATCACAATGAAAGGGTGCAGGGATCCTTATTCTCACGAGCCTCTGCCTGTCCAGTTTCCTGTCTTTCACCTTGGCCAATATATTTTGCAACAGCAGAAATAAAAATCTTTGTCAACTCACAATGGATTGAAAATAAAGAAAAAGAAGAAGTGTACACTTCAGAGATGTGCAATGCTTTTAATTTGAAGGAAAAAAAAACGGGAAGAAATAGTCTTTATTTATTTTGATTTGACAAATTTGTCTTTCTCGAACTACAGCAGGGTAGTGAAAAATAGCAAACTTGAGTTATTCCTTTTTGTTTCAGCTGGTTCAGTCTGCAAAGGTTGCCAAGCAAGATTTGTTCAATGTTTTATGCCAAACGCCCGTCCTGATTAAACCTGGACTGGAACTCACAGCCTCGAGATAAAAAGACTGCTGCACTGACCACTGAGCTACTGCAGGCTGAGTGCATGCAGATAAATGGACTAATACTCATTACGAACCTCAGGATCACGCTCAGGACACGCACAGGAATTATATTCATTCTGAGCACTGAAGGATGGCAGGCGGAGTTCCAGGTTCTGAAAAGATATGATGCTGGCAAATCTGCATTCATCTTTGCAACTCTTTGTTCCAGTTAAACCCACCCAGAAAAATCTGCCACCTGAAATATGCACAGACACAGTGTTGAACGAACTGGGTGCAGACACAGTGTTGAACTAACAGAAGAAAAGACTGAGTATATTTTACCAAAACATACTAACGTTATACATATTAAAGCTTTTAGCTACAATTCTTCTACTTTAGGTTTTAGTTACTATTTATTTCAGAATGTAGCCCCTGTTTTGCTTCTTTTAGTTTTTAACTCATGCTCTTCTTTTTGCTACAGTAATACCTAATTTTAGCTATAATTTGGCTGATTTTAGTTTTAGCATCTGTATTTTTTTGCTAATTTAGCTGTTCTTTTGTAAAATGAGATTTTAACATCTCTTTTGCTTTTGTTCTTCTTTTAGTTTCACCTCCTGATTTGCTTCCTTTAACTTTTAGCTACTATTCTGCTCCTTTTAGATTTTTGCTACAAGTTTGACATTTTTAGCTACTGTTTTTCTGACTTTACTTTTAGCAGCCTTTTTTTTCTTTCTTTTTACAATTTTTATCTACTGATTTGTGCTTTCTAGGTTTTAGCAGTTGTTTTGCTATATTTGGCTACACAAGCATTTAGCTTATTTTTTATGTTCTTTTCAGCATATGTTTGATCCCCAGTCATTGCACACTTTGTGGTGTCTCTGACCAGGACACCTCACCCCCAGTTGCTCCCCGGGTGCTTTCAACAGCTGCTCACTGCTCCACCTGGTGGTGGATGGGTTAAATGCAGAGAGCCAATTTCACCATTGTATGGGAACATACAATGGTGACAATACATACATTATAATGCTTTAACAGATTAACCGAGTTATCGACAGATCGAGTGCTTTGACTTCTATCGAGGCTTTTTTGTCCACATCGGGTACCCGTATAGACGTCATCACGTCGCGGTAACGTCAGTACGTCACATCACGTGATGAGCGTGGTAGCTTTTAGCTTTTATTAGACGCTTCAAAATGGATTCCTTTGTGCGCACGGATGTGTATGGAGCTGGTCCAGTCTTGTCAAAAAGGTAAAAATGCGTCGTGTTTTATTATTATGAAACTTTGCTGCACATTGAATCAACTTCTGTCACCACCGTAGATTGTGACAGGAGGGGGCGGTGTTGGATTGCAGGTCACATACAACACGGCCGAAACGGCTTCCTCTCTCGTTTCACAAACAAAACGCAACAAATATTAATCTCTCTAGACCTATTAAAAACCTATAAACACATTCATCTCTAAAAGTAAACCTAAATTGCACAGCACTGCAGGCTGTGCTGCCGTGTGGCCCCATTTGTTTTTTAAGTTTCGGTTTCAGCGCCGCACGGTACTTTCACTTTTAATATTAATAGTTAATAATTATAATTAAACTAATAGTTTTGTTTTTCCTGTGACTTATCTGCAGTATGATAAATGATAGGAGCATAATAAATGCTCCCAATGTTTTGTTGGTCTTTTTTTTGTGGTAAATAATGAAGTTTTTATGCATTTTTATATATTTATTTATTTTGCATCTATGACATCATCGACTAATCGAGCACTAATCAAGATTTTTTTATGTTAATGTCGAGTTTAAAAATTATGTACTCGTTCAACCCCTAATACATTATATTATTATTATTATTATTATTATCCATCCATCCATCCATCCATCCATCCATCCATCTTCTTCCGCTTATCCGGGGTCGGGTCGCGGGGGTAGCAGCCTAAGTAGGGAGGCCCAGACTTCCCTCTCCCCAGCCACTTGGAGCAGTTCCTCCGGGGGAATCCCAAGGCGTTCCCAGGCCAGCCGAGAAACATAGTCCCTCCAGCGCGTCCTGGGTCTTCCTCTGGGTCTCCTCCCGGTGGGACGTGCCCGGAACACCTCACCAGGGAGGCGTCCAGGAGGCATCCTAACCAGATGCCCGAGCCACCTCAACTGGCTCCTCTCGATGTGGAGAAGCAGCGGCTCTACTCCGAGTCCCTCCCGGATGACTGAGCTTCTCACCCTATCTCTAAGGGAGAGTCCAGCCACCCTGCGGAGAAAACTCATTTCAGCCGCTTGTATCCGAGATCTTGTTCTTTCGGTCATAACCCAAAGCTCATGACCATAGATGAGGGTGGGAACGTAGATCGATCGGTAAATTGAGAGCTTTGCCTTTTGACTCAGCTCTCTCTTCACCACGACAGACCGGTACAGCGCCCGCTTCACTGCGGACGCTGCACCTATCCGCCTATCGATCTCACGCTCCAGTTTTCCCTCATTCGTGAACAAGATCCCGAGATACTTAAACTCCTCCACTTGGGGCAGGACCTCCTCCCCGACCCGGAGAGGGCATGCTACCCTTTTCCGGCTCAAGACCATGGCCTCGGATTTGGAGGAACTGATCCTCATCCCGGCCGCATCACACTCGGCTGCAAACCGCTCCAGTGAAAGTTGTAAATCACGAACTGATGAAGCCAGTAGGACCACATCATCTGCAAAAAACAGAGAAGCGATTCTAAGGTCACCAAAACGGATCCTCTCAACACCTTGGCTGCGCCTAGAAATTCTGTCCATAAAAGTTATGAACAGAATCGGTGACAAAGGGCAACCTTGGCGGAGTCCAACTCTCACCGGAAACGAGCCTGACTTACTGCCGGCAATGCGGACCAAGCTCTGACACCGGTCGTACAGGGACCTAACAGCCCTTATCAAAGGGCCTGGTACCCCATACTCCCGGAGTACCCCCCACAGAACCCCCCGAGGGACGCGGTCGAATGCCTTCTCCAAGTCCACAAAACACATGTAAACTGGTTGGGCAAACTCCCACGCACCCTCCAGGACCCTGCTGAGGGTGTAGAGCTGGTCCAGTGTTCCACGACCAGGACGAAAACCACACTGCTCCTCCTGAATCCGAGGTTCGACTATCCGACGGACCCTCCTCTCCAGAACCCCTGAATAGACCTTACCAGGGAGGCTTAAGAGTGTGATCCCCCTATAGTTGGAACACACCCTACGGTCCCCCTTTTTAAATAGGGGAACCACCACCCCAGTCTGCCAATCCAAGGGAACTGCCCCCGATGTCCACGCGATATTGCAGAGTCGCGTAAGCCAACACAACCCTACAACATCCAGAGCCCTAAGGAACTCCGGGCGAATCTCATCCACCCCCGGAGCCTTGCCACCGCGGAGCTTTTTAACCACCTCGGCGACCTCAGCACCAGAGATCGGAGAACCCGACCCAAAGTCCCCAGGCTCTGCTTCCTCAGTGGAAGACGTGCCAGTAGGATTGAGGAGGTCTTCGAAGTATTCCGCCCACCGACTCACAACATCCCGAGTTGATTATTATTATCATTATTATTATTATTGTCTGTTAGCCTTTATTCTGCATGTTTTAATTGTACAAAGTCAGTTTTAGCTTCTTAAGGGAAGTTTAGCTAAGCCATTTGGCTCTCACCATTCCTCTTACTAAATGTTACCTGATCATTACTGTGGTCCTGATTACTTTTACTGCTGAAAGACATTTATGTAAAATAATGTGTAGAAAATGTTCATTTATGCAAAATTCTATTACAAAACAGAGGTGTGACGTCCCAGCTTTTTACCAGCTTTGAACGCAACATCTCTTTTGTGAATCTGGAGCGACAAGAAAGTTTCCAAAGTCATATCCACAGGCAAACTGATCTGTGTGCTCATGTTGACTGATTTGTCCACAGCAGGTGATGTCCAAAGATTGCGTGTCCAAATACGTAAAAGTCTGCAGCTGATCCAAAATGTTGCTGCCATAGTTTTAATGATAGTTGGTAGGAGAGATCATATCTCTCCAGTTTTAGCTTCTCTCCTTTGGCTCCCCGTCAAACTCAGAATTGGATTCAAAATCTTACTTCTAACATAAAAAGCTCTCAACAACCTGGCTCCATCTTATATTACAGATCTGATTGTTCCATATTTTCTCAAGAGAGCACTTCACTCTCAGACTGCAGGTTTACTTGTCGTTTCTAGATTTTCCAAAAGCAGAATGGGAGGAAGATCTTTCAGTTATCAGGCTCCTCACTAGACTAACTTCCAGTTTCTGTCCTTGAGGCTGACACACTGTCCACTTTTAAGATTAGATTTAAGTATTTCCTTTTTGATTTAATCTATAGTTAGGGTTGGCTTGGGTTTCCTGAGCTATCCCTTTGTCATTTTGCTATAGGCTTAGACTGCTGGAGGACAAACTGACTACCTGTACATTTCTTCACTCTGTTGCTGTCTTTACTTGCTCTACTCTACCTGCTTCGTATTTGTAATAATTTATATCCTTAATGTGTTTTTTTGTCTTTCTTCCAATAGGGAGTACACCTAGACCTGTCATTCTGTGTTAGTTTGTTTCTCCTTTCTGTCCTCTGAAACCCAGCTCGTCACAGCAGATGGCCACTTGTCCTGTCTGGTTCTCCTGGAGTTTTCTTCCTATTAGGAGGGAGTTTTTCCTTTCCACTGTTGGCATTGTGCTTGCTCAAGATGGGAGACAGTGACAAAGTGAATATTCAATATGTCTGCTGGATCCTTAGATGGATACATTTACTAATTGGATTTTTTATGTATGTGAATGCTTTTGAACAAGCCCTGGGACAACTTCTGTTTTGACCTGCACTATATATAAATACACTGAATTTAATTAAATTGAATTTTAAGCAGGCATGGATTACCATGCCTGCTTAAAATTCAATGCCTCTACAAAACAAGCCAAGAAGTTATTTTCTTTAAATGTATAGAGACCATTATCAATATTTAAAGAGCATTTTCTAACAGTTCCATAGGCAGAAGGAATGAGTGTTTTCTTGAATAGCAGGTGAGGGTAAGTAATTAAAACACATGCCCACTCAAAAGGAGTACTATAGGACACATATGTTTGCATATGTCAAAGCTTTTTCTTACATAAAGGTTGCCTTTAACACCCTGGGACAGAGGATGAGTTGCATTATACACTTCAATTCAACATTTTTCAAACTTTGTGCTACCATCTGGATATATCTGGCACCTACCTTTCCATGATATTTGTGGTAAATATTGGCTATAATCTTGGAAAACTCATGTTTGTACTGTATGTGCTTGGTTTTGTTCTCATTTCATTATCACTGAATATATTTGTACCCCTTCCCGATTGTACATGCAAACAAGAACTTTGACATGACCTCTCTCTTTCTAGTTTTTAAAGCTCACTTTTTTGTTTTCGCTTTTCCCTCTTTCACCGAGAGTGGGCGACAGGACAAAGAAACTGCTGCAGCCACACTTACAGAAAGAAAAAATATGAATTACAAGTGAACAGGCATAGGAACTCAAAGGAGACAAAGGCAAGGGTATATACTGTTGGAATGAAGCCATGGAGTGCTGAGGGGTGCAGAGAGAGGGGTAGCATGAAGATGAGGAAGAAATGCAAAGAGAAGAAGCAAGGTACTTACTTCCCTGTTTATCCGAATCTAAGAGATGCCCAAAAATTGACAACCAAAGGTGTAGAAAACGGAAAAAGAAAGAAGGAAAGTAGGAGAGAAGAGAAAAGAGGCAATTACTGTGATTAAAGATTAGGGGAAACAAAGTAATGAAATTATTACACATGTATTTTGGGGGGGGAACCTGTGAAAAGATTTTAGTTCATAAGACTCAAATATTCATGGTTCTAAAATAAGGACCACATTTGGTTCATAAAATTCATTATTCTTTTCTATATAACAGACATAATGTAATTGTTCTTAACCTGTTGGACAACACTTTGAATGTTAAAAAGAAGATAAAGAAATGACCACAGCAGGAGCGTTTATGGCAATTTAAGGATGAACAGAAAACCCCTCATCAAGCTTTAGATGAAAAATGACAAGATTCAAAGAAGTAATTTCGTCCAGTCAAAGACTATCAACATTAAAAAAAGCTGTTTTCAAAGACTTTTATAACACACCTGTCCAGTTCAGAATATTTCACTAAAATTAGTCTGAAAATAAACAGTATTGGATAAGTAAAATTCTATCACAAAGTACCTTAACTTACTTTTAAGAATTAGATAAAAAAAATACTGAAGGTGATTATTGTCCAAAAAACAATCCAACAAAATAATAGTTTGTCTTTTCCTGCTCACAAATGATAAAGTCAGGGAACTAAGTTAATTTGTTTAGATTTTAAAATATTTTTTACATGCTTTTTTTGGAACTTTTGTACACAAATGCAACAATTATAATGAATACAAATATTTCTATATATTTCTAAAAATATCCTTCTAAATACAGCAGCGTTTCCAGACTAATGTACATTTACAAGAAAATGCCCAAAACAAACTGCTGTAGTAACTGTGTTGGGCTTGTAACGCTGCCACAAAAGAATTTCAGAAACTAATGAAAGTATGGGACATTCACAGTGTGGATCCTGGGGATCAAGCTTTGGCTCCTGGGGGCTCAGGACAAAGCTGGCAGAATAACAAGAAGCCACCTCAATGTGGAACCACCACATGCAAGAAGGACCGTCAAGGTCAGGTGCTGTGGTTGTCAGATGACAGGTGAAGGAGGGTCCCTGGCCATGTTGATTCTGGTGGCATAGATTAGCACTAGAGGTGTGGAACGTCACCTCACTGGTGAGTAAGGAGCCAGAGATTGTGTGTCAGGTTGAGCATTACCAACTACTGTATATATCGATGTACTTGCCTCTACGCACAGCTTGGTCTCTGGAACCCAACTCCTGGAAATATGTTGGACTCTTAGTCTGGAGTTGCCTAGAGATAGGCCTTGGGTGGGTAAGGGAATCCTCAAAAGCCCACAGCTGAACACCTCGATGTTAGAGTTCTCCCTGGTGAATGAGAGGGTTGCCCTTTTGTGGCTTTGGGCTGCAGCAGGGAAGGTTGTGACTGTCGTTTGTGCGTATGCACCAAACTGATTATCCAGACTTTCGCAATTCCCTACCTTCGCTCCACAATGGGGGGGACAATAAAGCTTCCTAATTGGTCTGCTCCGCTATGACAGCCATGTGCAATTCCCATTTTATGTTACACTGTCTGTGTTACCTGCATCTCAGAGCAACAAAGACAACCTGACAGTAGTGCTTCAAGCCTGGCTTCACAATTCCGTTTTCAGCTGACTTTAACAACTGGTACATGTCACACTGTGTGAGTTTGAGATTCTAAAATCTTGATAGTAACCTGTGTCACAATGTACAATGTCAGATTAACTGGATGCTTGGGGCTGACTACTTTCCGCAATGGAATTGAGCATGTCAGCAAGTCTGACAGATTTCAGTCCAGCAATAAAAGATAATTAGGTGCTGACATTGACACTCATTTTCTTGTATTTGGACAACTAATAGAAAAGGATGAGGTTCTGTAAATCCTTAATGCCTGGGAAACTCAGGCTGATCACAGCAGCAGTGACACTTCACAACTTATCTTTGGTTGTGAGAGCGCTGAATCAGCAGTCAGAAAGCTCGTCATATTGAATGACCACCGACCACTGATTCAAGCCCACAACGAAGAATTTTCTTACACTTCTTTTTACAGCGAAAGATTTTAAGAAGACCAAAGATCACAGTGTGAAGCCAACCTAAAACAGCTAATGTGAAAAATGTGCATGACTGAAATCTTGTCTGTTATATCGAAGAGCTTTAGACAAGAAGACTCCTTTGTCTCTAAACTGCCACCTTTATGACCCCCTGCAGAAAAAGCTATAAACCTGCATGTGAATGAGAGGGGAGGTTTAAGTTTAACCTTTAAAATAGCAAAGTTTGATTCATTCCAGCTTTCTGAGGCTAATTTGGCAGAGTTTCGCAGTGATGATGAGCCGAGGGTCTTGGCATGACATGCGGGCGGCGCTGTAGCTGGCACAGTTAATGACACAGAGGTCCTTAGAGCATATGCTCTAATGGAGCACTTGCAGAGCACTAAAGGGGATAGAGTGGCCACACAAAACACAAAGCTTGCTTTATCTGTCTACTTTTTTTTTTTTTTTTTTTTTACATTCGGTGACAATAACAAGCTCTGCCCCTCACTAAAGTAGATTCAGCCAAAAACAATGTGGAGTTCCTTTCAGGTTTCTATTATAAGCTCACAACCAGAGTTGGTCCATCAAATACAAAGATTTAGCAATAAGATCTTATGGGGGTGCAAACTGCTGCTGGCACCAGAGAGACTGCCTGAGACACAATCGAGCTGAGCTGTAGGTGAGATCACGATATGTGAAAGCAGATGAAAGGCTCAGCAGAGCTGCTTTTGGCCTGGTGTTGCTTTGCAAAGCTTTAGTATGAGTCATAAGGTCCAGGGATTGAGCTTATGGGCTCTTGTAGGATCTTTGGACCAGCTGTGGTACAATGTGCCCTGAAAACCCACATGTACTGGCACAAACAGATGAAAAGCTGTATTATGGGCTTGGTCATGAAGGCACAGTTATGACTAACATG
>JBBPBX010007525.1:8660-51658 GCA_038048925.1 Garcialebias charrua
ACTTTTTCTTTTTTTTTTTGCATGGTGTCCTTTTGATACAGCTCAGCTGCATTGTTGTATTTTGTGTTCTGCAATTGTTAAAAACAGTTGATAATGTTTAGACTATTTATTGACCTAATACCATGTGACTCGTAACTCAATTGTTGACGTGGAGGCGTAAATCTCAGCTGTGGAAAAGTTGGAAGTTTTAATAAAGATGCAATTTACCTTTTTTTTCACCTCAACCAACCTGATCTCACTGGTTTTTGTTTTTTTGTTTGCATTGCTTTGCGTCCAGACAACGACGAGCCTTTACTGAGCGGTTCGGGTGATGTTTCAAAGGAGTGTGCAGAGAAGATCCTGGAAACCTGGGGAGACTTGTTGTCCAAATGGTATGAATTAGTTTCCTTCTTAACGTCCATTCCTGTTGCCTGTGTGGAGAGCAGAAGCAGTCATTGTTTATGACTTTCTGTTTTTAATCAAAAGCTTGTGATCAACTAAATAAAATGCTTTCTTTATTCACACTAAGTTTAATTAAAGGGAGAAGACATGCTCTCAGGAGCTTGTTCCTCTTATCCTAGTTTGGTTGTTAAGCCTGTTTTCCCAAGTCAAAAAGAACACGTGATTAATTCTGTACAATAAATTAATACGGTAAATATTTTAAAATATATTTTTATCTGAATGAACATTTTTTCGCACAAGTAGATTTGTGTTTTCATGTCTATGAAAATACCGAACAGTCATCAGTGAGCTTAATGTTTCATAGATGTTTGTCTCTGGAACAGAAAAGCCTAAACTAAAAAGGAATAGTAGGACTATGCTGTTTTAATACGTGGTTTGTGTGTGTGTGTGTATATTTTATATTATGCATCTATCTGTGTGTTTTGTGGCATTCTGGGACTTCGGAGACACAAATCACAGAAAGACCTTTACAGTTTTTATGCTTCAGGGTCCAAGCTTTACAATAATTGCATCCCACACACATATTCCTTAAGCTCCCCAGAAAAATACCACAAATAGCACAGCAAAGCATTGGGAACAAATAACACAAACTCTGTAAACAGTGAGAGAACATTTAAGAATGGGGAAAAAGAGAGTCGCTGTGCAATTTTAAGGTTTTTAGGCGTATTAATAGTGTGTTTGGTTTTAGTTTCTGTAAACTACAGTTTCAGTTTATGCATCTGCGTACAGTAATGTTTATTTCTGCCAGAACGTTGTTTTTGCAGTCATCTATTATCTGTACAGTTTTAGGTTTTGTTTTCCATGGTTATAGTTTCACCTGACATTCATTTCTAATTGTCTCAGCTGTTTTGACTCACCAATCAACCCTTCCAGCAGATACAAGCTCCCTCTCTTTCCTTGCCCTTGGTCAGATCTTCACCTAGGTAGCCCCCCTGGTTAGCCTCATGCTGCGTTCCAGTTACCTCGTATTGTGGGAATTTCCCAGTTCCCAGTGGTAGATTGAAACCGGAACGCCTGCTCTAGTAGTAAACTCCCACTCGTAAAGTGGGAGAATTTTTTCTGCTCCCAGTTTCCATTTCAAGATGGCGGATACTCGCGTCTTCAGTAAGTCAACACCTAAACTTTTACTAAAATACCAGTTCTAAAATGTTGTTGCGTGTATTTCATCACACAGTGAAGTGAAGACGTTTGTTTTTGTTTTCTTAGCTGTAAAACCAGTTTTTGTTTTTTCCCAACGATTTACATTAAAGAATTAGAGAATTTTTTTTAAAATCAATTACCTTCGGCGGTCATCATCCTCCTCTGGCATGTTCTGTGTCAGGAGTGCATATCTGGTTAGTAATTTATTATATTTGGAAACGGCAACAAAAACAAAGCGTGCGTCCATCTTGATTTTCCACTGGGAGAACCGGAACGTGTTTTCAAGTGGTAGCTTGGGAAATGACGTCACTACCACTTCCCAGTTCCCAGAATACGAGGCAACTGGAACGCAGCATCAGTTCTTTTTGTAAGATGATACTTCAGTCTTGTTTTTGTCGTCAGTGAACCTGGGTTTAGTTTTTCTTCAATAAATTGTGTTTTTCTGGAGTTACAGCTGCTTGGTACCTGTTGCTCTGCACTCTCGGGTCTCAGCCAGCCTCCAACAACATTGTTGCATCATTTTTATGCTTAAGTGAGGCCGTTGAAGGAAAGTTTATACAACTCGCAAATGTAATATCTTATTAGTGTGCTGGTACACTAATACTAAAATGTTGCATTGTTTATCATTTATATAGTTTCCTATTGGCTGTGCTTTTTATATTGTTTTACCACCCTACTAGAAAAACCACGAGGGTAAAATATAATAAGTTATTGTGCCTTGTTATCTTGACTGCATTACCTCGAGGAGAAAAATTAAAGTTTGTACATGTACATTTATGAGTTTGTCCTCAGTTGTATTATCTTTGTCACACAAACCATCAGTAGAACACTGGAGGCCAGCATAAGCATTACTTTTATAAACGAAGATCCTGGAATGATACTAATAGATCAAAATGAGTATGAATGTTTAGCCAATATGATGCATTAGTTGCTCCCATCTTTCTTAGGCACATGAACCTATCGGTGCGTCCAAAACCACTGCCAGCTCTGGTCCGTAGCGGCATCCCTGAGGCACTCCGGGGGGAGGTGTGGCAGCTCCTGGCAGGCTGTCACAACAATGACCACCAGGTAGAAGAATACCGAACTCTGATTACAAAGGTAAGACCGCACTGAGGCTGTCTAAATAACCAGAACACACATCGCTAACATCAAGCTTTTAAAACATTTTTTTTTATTGAAGATACAAATAAAAACACATGTAAATGGTTTGAGCTAAAATGAATTGGAAAAACGAGTTTTGCTCATGTAATTGAAAACACTAGGACGTCTAAATTAGTCCAAATTTTCTTTGGATTGGCAGTAATGAAAAACGTCAGCCACATTTTCAGCTCATTAGTTCATCTCGTAACCCAGTAAGCTGCACAGTGGTGGCGTTACTATCAGCACCACCTCAGTGTCATATTTCTGAAAGAAGGAATCCAACAGTCTGGAATTGTAAGGCTTTGTTCAGAGTCTTCATTTTATCTGATATGTCTGCTTAAAGGTATTCTAAACGTGCGCATCTGCATATAACATCAGTAATCTTACTTCTCAACTCACAGCTGAGCAAAGTAAAAATACAACTGATTTTAACAAAGGAGAGAAATAAAGTTTCTGAATGACTTACATAATTGAACTTGTTATATATAGATGAACTGATGAATGCTTAAGCTAAAAACGTCTGAATTATTCTCTTAACCTTCTGAATATTAGTCAAGCTTCTTTAATTACTGAGATTAGCTTTAGTAGTTTAATAATTTTTGTTTTACAGATAATTTCATTTCACTCAGTTTCTTATTTGTATGTACCTTTGAAGGTATATTTGTTACTTTAGTTCATTTTGGCAGCAGTTCTGAAATTATTTTAATTTTTTTGGAGTCCACCTCAGGGGACAAAGATGTTTCATAGTTTGTCTTACACATGCTTTTAAACTTGCGATGGTCACCAGTGAACCCAGTAGATTGTGGTGTTTTTTCTTCTTCTTTTTCTTTGAAAAAACAAACATTACATTTTTGTTCCACTGTAAACTTTACAATATTGTTTTCTTTTAAAAATTTAGTTGTATAAACTTCCATCTGGTACCTTGAAAAAAAAAAACATGTCTGCAATAATAAATGCTTAATTACTGCAAATCTTAAAGCGGAAAAGACCGATTCCAAAAAAGCATTTTTCATTCATTTCCATAATTTATTCCACTATTTAGCCACGTTGAGACACAATTGTCTCATTTGCAGTAGAGACCTGTTACAAGCATATCAACAATTTCAAATAAAAGCTACACGGACGTAAAAGTAACAACAGTGGAAAAAACAACAGCAAGTGCTTATGGATATGATCTTCAATTATTTTGTTAAAAGTTTAACTATCTCGAGGGTAACGAGACTGGACAGCTTCTGATCCTGCTGGAGGGGTCAGAGTATGACAACACCTTCTTACCCCAGCTCACTACACACACGTGGCACGCTGAAGGTGATTAAAGCCTGAAGGCTGTGATGGTGCTGTTTACAAGTAACGTAACCAGACACGTATGATAGAACCAAGCATAGAGTACATTTGTAAAGAAATGTGTATCAATGTAAAACTACAACCTTCATATAAACAATGCCACCATAGTCTTTGAGAGCCAAGAAGCTGGCAGAAACCAGCTCTTTGCTGGCACAATATATGATACAAGACTCATAGCGAAATAAGAATCCCAGTTTTAACTTGTTTCCTCTGCAGATTGGCAATGTGGAAATTAAAGGTAGTCTTCATCAATTATTATTCTGAGGTATTTATATGATTGAACAGGCAAATGTTAATCCCTGTGTGGTCACAATAGTAGGGAGGGCAGACGGCACCTTTTATTGTGGATTATAACATACTTTTTGTCTTACTGGCATTTAGCATCAACTTGAGTTGTGAAAGATGGGACTGAAAACAATCAAAACCAGGAAACAAACACTAAAAGATGAGAGAAATTTGTGTCCTTTTACTCCAGCAACCAAAGATCTGGGTTTGGACAATAGGCACACGTTTGATTTTTACTTAAACATTTGAAACATTTTGTGTCATTGACGTCTAGCTGTTTCAGTTTAGGGGAAGCTGTCAGATGTGACTTAACCCTGGTGAACAACAAGTTATTCCTTGGTGGACTCAGTTTTAGTTTATGTCATTGTTTTAGGCTTTGGCTCTTTTTTGCTTTTATCTAAAGGCCACATCGCCTGCAGCCAGCTGAGTCCCAAGTGGTAAAAAGATGTTGATTCTGCTTTCTTTCAAAATCTTTTACCCTCTTTTTTTCCCCACAACATTTCTTCTCTCATCTTATCTCTTTTCTGTCTCTTCTTTTTTGTGCGTGTTTGTTAGCGTCAGCGGTATGAAAGCCCAAACAATTTTAGCAGTGAATCACAAGGCAGCTTATGTTGATAGCCTTTAGGCAAAAAGTCGGATAGGAAGTTATTGCAGAAGCACCAAAGCATTTTGTATTTGTACATCGGACTTTTCCAAGTCAAGGTTTGACTTCTTGGCTGATTTTTTATTTGTCTGTATTTGTTCTGTAAATAGTCATTAGCGCAGTTACAAACAACTGCTGATGAAAATCTTAGTATTTTTTTAAATCCTCTTTTGTGTAGAGCATAAACAAAATTATGAAATTAGGTTAATATAAATTTTTATTGGCTGACTAAGAACAATACATTTTTAAATTCCTTGTTTTTCCCCACTCTTAATATATCTTGTCTCTACTTGACTTGCTTGATCTGTTTTCATTGTTTTCTTCACGTGATGCTTGGCTCCTCTTGTAGCACCACCTTAGTTGTGGGACCAGGTGAGTTGGGCCAAAACTTACAATAAACGGTCCAAACGATAGTACTGCAGACTGTTGATTGGTCTTCAAAAATCATACCAACAAAGTCTGTGCAGTCGAGCACTTCATTCTTTGATCTTGTTTTCAAAATATTTGTAAAACTGTCCATGCTATTCATACAAACCGGATTCCAAAAAAGTTGGGACACTAAACAAATTGTGAATAAAAACTGAATGCAATGATGTGGAGATGGCAAATGTCAATATTTATTCGTAATAGAAGATAGATGACGGATCAAAAGTTTAATCTGAGTAAATGTAACATTTTAAAGGGAAAATATGTTTATTCAAAATTTCACAGTGTCAACAATTGCCAAAAAAGTTGGGACAAGTAGCAATAAGTGGTTGGAAAAAGGAAATCGAGCATATAACAAACAGCTGGAAGACCAATTAACACTAATTAGGTCAATTGACAACATGATTGGGTATAAAAAGAGCTTCTCACAGTGTCAGTGTCTCTCAGAAGCCAAGATGGTAAGAGGATCACCAATTAGAAAAAAGGCGTTCAATACAGGATCAACTGGACTTTATTTGTTGCAGAAAACGTTTCGACTTCTGTCCAGAAGTCTTTTTCAATTCAGAATTGAAAAAGACTTCTAGACAGAAGTCGAAACGTTTTCTGCAACAAATAAAGTCCAGTTGATCCTGTGTTGAACGCCTTTTTTGATTTTATCATGTCCTGGATGACTGAGAATCTTCACCAGGATCACCAATTCCACCATTGTTGCGCAGAAAGATAGGGCAGCAATATCAGAATGGTGTTACCCAGCGTAAAATAGCAAATACTTCTAAGTTATCATCATCAACCGTGCATAACATCATCAAAAGATTCAGAGAATCTGGAACAATCGCTGTGCGTAAGGGTCAAGGCCGTAAAACTCTACTGGATGCTCGTGATCTCCGGGCCCTTAAACGTCACTGCACCTCAAACAGGAATGCCACTGTCAAGGAAATAACAGAATGGGCTCAGGAATACTTCCAGAAAGCATTGTCAGTGAACACAATCCACCGTGCCATCCGCCGTTGCCAGCTGAAACTCTACAGTGCAAAGAGGAAGCCATTTCTAAGCAAGCTCCACAAGCTCAGACGTTTGCACTGGGCCAGGGGTCATTTAAAATGGAGTGTGGCAAAATGGAAGACTGTTCTGTGGTCAGATGAGTCACGATTTGAAGTTCTTTATGGAACACTGGGACGCCATGTCATCCGGACCAGAGAGGACAAGGATAGCCCAAGTTGTTATCAACGCTCCGTTCAGAAGCCTGCATCACTGATGGTATGGGGTTGCATGAGCGCTTGTGGCATGGGCAGCTTGCATGTCTGGAAAGGCACCATTAATGCAGATAACTAGCACTTTGAGATTAGCACTTTGAGATTTTTATTAATGAAAAGTGCATTATAAATGGAATTCATTATTATTATTATTATTATAACTACCGGTATGTTCAGGTTCTAGAACAACATATGCTCCCATCTAGACATCATCTCTTTCAGGGAAGACCCTGCATTTTTCAACAAGATAATGCCAGACCACATTCTGCAGCAATCACAACATCATGGCTACGTAGGAGAAGGATCCGGGTACTGAAATGTCCAGCCTGCAGTCCAGATCTTTCACCTATAGAGAACATTTGGTGCATCATAAAGAGGAAGGTGCAACAAAGAAGGCCCAAGACGATTGAACAGTTAGAGGCCTGTATTAGACATGAATGGGAGAGCATTCCTATTTCTAAACTTGAGAAACTGGTCTCCTCTGTCCCCAGACGTCTGTTGAGTGTTGTAAGAAGAAGGGGGGATGCCACACAGTGGTAAAAATGGACTTGTCCCAACTTTTTTGGGATCTGTTGATGCCATGAAATTTTGAAACAACATATTTTTCCATTAAAATGATACATTCTCTTAGTTTAAACTTTTGATCTGGGATTTGTGTTTTATTCTTAATAAAATATTAGATGTTGGCACTTCCACATTATTGCATTCAGTTTTTATTCACAATTTGTTTAGTGTCTCAACTTTTTTGGAATCCAGTTTGTACATTAGTAGATGTCTGCAAAATTGTGGTCATAGATTTACATATGGTTTGTTGCACCCACACCCCACCTCACTGACCCTATATCACACTTGTAATAATTTATTATTGGTAACATTTATTCCCTGTGAAACCCTAATAATTTCCTCCATTTCTGAGTACCCATTTGATTTTGAATCCTGGTTAAGTAGCAGTCCGCTTGAACCCTCATCAGTAATTTCATCAGGCTGCTATATCTGTGATCCATGTTTGGGATTACCACCATGAGTTTTAATGAATAGGATCAAGTCACTAATGGCTATTAACTCTGGTAAAGAGAATATATACCATATACTGTATATATATTGGCTTTGGCAGTTACCTGATCAATCGGCAAACAATTTTAATCAGGAGGAGGTTACAAAACATAATGTGACATATGCACACGCACACTTTTCTGTACATGTATAGACCAAAAGTCTACATCAGTTGTCCTCAGTCCTGGTTCTCTAGTGTCACTATCCTATATTTTTTAGATGTTTATCTGCTTCAGCATACCTAATGTGAATGAATGAGTGGTTGACACACTACTGCAGAACTTGAAGACCTGCTGAAGAACTGGGAAACAACCAAAACATGCTGGATAGTGGCACACTGGCAACATGTACCGGTACTGTATCTACCAACATATAGTGGTCCCTTTAACCAGTTATTTACTCCGAGTAGTCTCATAATCTGAAACTGGTGATACTGTGTATGTAATTTCCTGTGAAGGATATAGTAGATGTCAAGTGATCAAACAAATTAAATAGCGCAAAAAAATACTACAGTATTGATAAGTTTTAATGAGGAAAAAAAATCCAGAGATTTCAGTGATAGTAACTGGTTTTACTCAGATAGCTTTCAAATTTAAAGTACTTGGTAATAGGAGTAAAGCACGAGCAGGTCAGGTGGGCAATAATTTGGTATTATACTGTTAATAATATAATTTATCTTCCATAAATACACAGACTTGTGGATGCAGTGCAAACGCAACGTGATCACAAACACAGTCCATGTGCTCAGAGCTGATCCAACTGCTTCCCTTGGAAAACAAAAACAAGCCCCTATAAGAACCTGTCTGCCTGAATCTTTGTCTGACTCACCTAATGACCTGTCTGCTTGCTGCACAGCCTGTCTTTACACTTAGTCGTATTTGTGCATGTCTGACTTGTTTTGACTTTTACTTGTTTGTACAGCTTGTGTGTCCTCCTGCTCCTCAGTGTCTGAATGCTTACTTGTGTTTTTCATCACTTTCCCGCTCTCTTTATTTTGCTGTCTTGTGATTCCAGTATATCTACTATTTTTCATGTTTTGTGGTTATATTATATTTGTCTGTTTTTTTAGATTGTCCTTATTTTTGTTTTGTTACTGAATTTCTCATCTTAAGTGCAACAAATGCCAAAAGTTGAGTCGGATAAAATATGGTGATAAGTTTTGCACTTGAATGTAGGCTGTTATTTGATACTGAATGATATACAGAATATTATTTTCTATAAACTTTATTGACTTAAATACAGTACGGTATACGTGCCGTACATGTCGCTCTGTCCTAAATGTCGCACCTATTATGCGTCACTGCTGACATGTCGTGTTTGTTACGTGTCACCTCTGACAACCCGGAAATGTGGGCCGGTGTTGTGCCAAAAATCGATTGGCTGCCAAATGGCAGCCGCGGGAGCGTGCACGGGAGGATTTTAGCAAGAATCTAACAACATTAACACTTAAAAACATTTATTTATTTGCTCGAAATTATAGTTAAGGAGTGTCTCAGTTGAACTTTTACTTAATAAATACACTTTGACGGCGGCACAGCGAAACAAAGCTGATTTGACGTTTGTTCCAAGCGAGCTTTACGACGGTGGGATGCTATGGCAAGCAGATTGTGTCATTAATGGACACCTTTTCCTATTCCATGACACAATGGCATGCCATACTACTCGCGTGCCATCTAGTGGCTGAAAATGGTAGTGTTCAATCTTTTCAGTCATAATTAATGAAAATGGTCATATCTCAGCCAAAAATTGGTTTATACATATGGGGAAAAAATCCATAAATGCATTGCTTCGGTGTATAAGTCGCAGGGCATGCAAATTGTGCAAAAAACAAAAACTAAGCTGCGACTTATCAGGCGAAAAATACAATATATTGAACTGTGCAAACATTTTGAGTCATTTATTTATACTTTGCTTCAAAAGTTTTATTTTGCTTTTTAAGCTGGTGAAGATTCTCAGTCGTCCAGGACATGATAAAACAAAAAAAGGCGTTCAATACAGAAACAACTGGACTTTATTTGTAACAGAAGACGTTTTGCTTCCCATCCGGGGACAACAGTCCCAGTTGAATTGATAAAGCTCCCCGGATGGGAAGCGAAACGTCTTCCGTTACAAATAAAGTCCAGCTGTTTCTGTATTGAACGCCCTTTTTGATTTGCTTTTTAAGTTCTCCTGTTCAATAGTTCTCCAGGTTTTTCAATAGTCTGTCCAAGATTTTTATTTTTTTTAGACATTGCCTGCTTTATCATGAATTTTCTGTTCAGATTAAAAGCCTATAGCCCTTTAGATGCAAAGTATAAAAAATATACAGATAAAACTTTTTATTATACATCTTTTGCATTTAATCTGTGGTGATGAGAGTTCAGCTTGATGATGAATATTAATAAAAAAAACTGAAAATAGGCCAGGAAACTTTCTTGGTCTCATTAGCATTGAGCTTCCTTCTCTGCATTTTTGCAGTTAGCTACAGTTGTGTAACTGTAGAGTTAAAACCCATTGTTGTATAGATTAATTTCTTGCGTGATGTTAACTGTATGGGCAAGAATGTGATTTAAAGAAATGTTATTACTCCCTGGGCTGCCACCTTACCGTGGTGGAGGGGTTTGAGTGTCCCAGTGATCCTAGGAGCTATGCTGTCAGGGGCTTTCATGCCCCTAGTAGGGTCACCCAAGGCAGACAGGTCCTAGGTGAGGGACCAGACAAAGTGCAGCCCAAAAACCCCTATGATGAGTACAATTAATGGACTAAGTTTTCCCTCGCCCGGACGCGGGTCACCGGGGCCCCACTCTGGAGCCAGGCCCGGAGGTGGGGCACGCTGGCGAGCGCCTGGTGGCCGGGCTTTTACCCATGGAGCCCGGCCGGGCACAGCCCGAAGAGGAGACGTGGGTCCCCCTTCCCATGGGCTCACCACCTGTGGGAGGGGCCAAAGGGGTCGGGTGCAATGTGAGATGGGTGGTGGCCGAGGGCGGGGACCCTGGCGGTCTGATCCTCGGCTACAGAAGCTGGCCATTGGGACATGGAATGTCACCTCTCTGGTGGGGAAGGAGCCTGAGCTAGTGTGTGAGGTTGAGAGGTTCCGACTAGAAATAGTCGGACTCACCTCAACGCATGGCTCTGGCTCTGGAACCAGTTTCCTTGAGAGGGGTTGGACACTCTTCCACTCTGGAGTTGCCCCTGGTGAGAGGCGCCGAGCAGGAGTGGGCATACTGGTTGCCCCCCATCTTGGTGCCTGTACGTTGGGGTTCACCCCGGTGAACGAGAGGGTAGCCTCCCTTCGCCTACGTGTGGGGGGACGGGCTCTGACTGTTGTTTGTGCCTATGCACCAAACGGCAGCTCAGACTACCCACCCTTTTTGGAGTCCTTGGAGGGGGTATTGGAGAGTGCGCCTCCTGGGGACTCCCTTGTTCTACTGGGGGACTTCAACGCTCACGTGGGCAATGACAGTGAGACCTGGAGGGGTGTGGTTGGGAGGAACGGCCCCCCTGATCTGAACCAGAGTGGTGTTCTGTTATTGGACTTCTGTGCTCGTCATGGATTGTCCATAACGAACACCATGTTTAAGCATAAGGGTGTCCATATGTGCTCTTGGCACCAGGACACCCTAGGTCGCAGTTCGATGATCGACTTTGTTGTCGTCTCATCTGATCTGCGGCCGCATGTCTTGGACACTCGGGTGAAGAGAGGGGCGGAGCTGTCAACTGACCACTACCTGGTGGTGAGTTGGCTCCGATGGTGGGGGAGGATGCCGGTCAGACCTGGCAGACCCAAACGTATTGTGAGGGTCTGCTGGGAACGTCTGGCAGAGTCTCCCGTAAGACGGAGCTTTAACTCCCACCTCCGGGAGAGCTTTGAACACGTTCCGAGGGAGGCGGGGGACATGGAGTCCGAGTGGGCCGTGTTCCGCGCCTCTATTGTCGAGGCAGCTTATCGGAGCTGTGGCCGCAAGGTTGTTGGTGCCTGTCGTGGTGGCAACCCTCGAACCCGGTGGTGGACACCGGCAGTGAGGGATGCTGTCAGGCTGAAGAAGGAGTCCTATTGGGCCTTTTTGGCTTGTGGGACCCCGGAAGCAGCTGATAGGTACCGGCAGTCCAAGCGGCATGCGGCTCGGGTGGTTGCTGAGGCAAAAACTCGGGCGTGGGAGGAGTTCGGAGAGGCCATGGAGAATGACTTCCGTACGGCTTCGAGGCGATTCTGGTCCACCATCCGGCGTCTCAGGGGGGGAAAGAGGTACGCGACCAACACCATTTATGGTGGGGGTGGCGTGCTGCTGACCTCAACTCGGGATGTTGTGAGTCGGTGGGCGGAATACTTCGAAGACCTCCTCAATCCTACTGGCACGTCTTCCACTGAGGAAGCGGAGCCTGGGGACTTTGGGTCGGGTTCTCCGATCTCTGGTGCTGAGGTCGCCGAGGTGGTTAAAAAGCTCCGCGGTGGCAAGGCTCCGGGGGTGGATGAGATTCGCCCGGAGTTCCTTAGGGCTCTGGATGTTGTAGGGTTGTGTTGGCTTACGCGACTCTGCAATATCGCGTGGACATCGGGGGCAGTTCCCTTGGATTGGCAGACTGGGGTGGTGGTTCCCCTATTCAAAAAGGGGGACCGTAGGGTGTGTTCCAACTATAGGGGGATCACACTCTTAAGCCTCCCTGGTAAGGTCTATTCAGGGGTTCTGGAGAGGAGGGTCCGTCGGATAGTCGAACCTCGGATTCAGGAGGAGCAGTGTGGTTTTCGTCCTGGTCGTGGAACACTGGACCAGCTCTACACCCTCAGCAGGGTCCTGGAGGGTGCGTGGGAGTTTGCCCAACCAGTTTACATGTGCTTTGTGGACTTGGAGAAGGCATTCGACCGCGTCCCTCGGGGGGTTCTGTGGGGGGTACTCCGGGAGTATGGGGTACCAGGCCCTTTGATATGGGCTGTTAGGTCCCTGTACGACCGGTGTCAGAGCTTGGTCCGCATTGCCGGCAGTAAGTCAGGCTCGTTTCCGGTGAGAGTTGGACTCCGCCAAGGTTGCCCTTTGTCACCGATTCTGTTCATAACTTTTATGGACAGAATTTCTAGGCGCAGCCAAGGTGTTGAGAGGATCCGTTTTGGTGACCTTAGAATCGCTTCTCTGTTTTTTGCAGATGATGTGGTCCTACTGGCTTCATCAGTTCGTGATTTACAACTTTCACTGGAGCGGTTTGCAGCCGAGTGTGATGCGGCCGGGATGAGGATCAGTTCCTCCAAATCCGAGGCCATGGTCTTGAGCCGGAAAAGGGTAGCATGCCCTCTCCGGGTCGGGGAGGAGGTCCTGCCCCAAGTGGAGGAGTTTAAGTATCTCGGGATCTTGTTCACGAATGAGGGAAAACTGGAGCGTGAGATCGATAGGCGGATAGGTGCAGCGTCCGCAGTGAAGCGGGCGCTGTACCGGTCTGTCGTGGTGAAGAGAGAGCTGAGTCAAAAGGCAAAGCTCTCAATTTACCGATCGATCTACGTTCCCACCCTCATCTATGGTCATGAGCTTTGGGTTATGACCGAAAGAACAAGATCTCGGATACAAGCGGCTGAAATGAGTTTTCTCCGCAGGGTGTCTGGACTCTCCCTTAGAGATAGGGTGAGAAGCTCAGTCATCCGGGAGGGACTCGGAGTAGAGCCGCTGCTTCTCCACATCGAGAGGAGCCAGTTGAGGTGGCTCGGGCATCTGGTTAGGATGCCTCCTGGACGCCTCCCTGGTGAGGTGTTCCGGGCATGTCCCACCGGGAGGAGACCCAGAGGAAGACCCAGGACGCGCTGGAGGGACTATGTTTCTCGGCTGGCCTGGGAACGCCTTGGGATTCCCCCGGAGGAGCTGCTCCAAGTGGCTGGGGAGAGGGAAGTCTGGGCCTCCCTACTTAGGCTGCTACCCCCGCGACCCGACCCCGGATAAGCGGAAGAAGATGGATGGATGGATGGTTATTACCGTACTCATGTTTTTATTGTTTTCAATCATCAGTTCTTCCTTTCTCCTTGAAATCAAATGTGTCTCACAGTCTTGTGCCACTGTTGCCACAATTTATGTCATTTTAGGGACATGTCCTGTGGATGTTGTTAACTAAAGAAACACGTTTCAGATAGTAAAAGCACGGAGTTCTCCCCAGCTTGGCATTACAACATGCTTTTTTTTAAAACACATTTTCTGCAGTATGTTTCACAACTTTGACTTCTTTTTTTTTCATCCTCCTTTTATTTTATTGTTTATTTTTTACTTTTATTCCCCCCTCCCCCTTCTCCTCCTTCCAGCCTTTTAGCCCCACTGTCATCTATTTTTGGCTCCTCGTGTAGCTGGCAGAAGAGGTGCGTGAAAGCATGGGAGAGTGTCGGGATTGTGGGGGAGAAATGTGTGTGTGTGTGTGTGTGTGTGTGTGTGTGTGTGTGTGTGTGTGTGTGTGTGTTTGGGTCTCCATCTCGCTACACCAAATTTTTCTGCACGAAGCAAACCGTGCAGTCTTCAGAAAGTCATCAGGGAAAGGATGCAAACAGTGCTGTGCTAAAGCTGATTGTAATTACTACCCACCAAAGTTGCTAATTTTAGATGATGAGTAATTCAATTAAATCTTCACAATATGTGCACTAGAAGCAACTGTCAGTAATTATTCTATCGGATATTCATCAGACTGGGCACAGAGGTGCTGATTTGCCCATTTAATAAAGTTGCTGTTAATTTTGATTAAAGTGGGATTAAAAAATAGATTTAGGTTTGTTGGGTCAAATAAAGCTTCCTACATACAAAGCCAGATAAACATTAATACATTTTATTTAAAATGCACTCTAGGATTTGAAAAGTAGCGATCAAAGGGGTTTTTGTTCCTTCTTAACTTGCTGATGCTCTTGTCACTCGCAGAATAATGTAACCCAGAATAAAGTTGTTTTGACCTGGAATTACAGATTTTTTAAAACTTTTGTTTGTCTCTTCTTTCAATAGATGACAAACTTTAAAAAAAAAAAAATCTAATAAAGACATCAAACAGATGTTAACAAGATGCAGCTATAGTGTGCACTTTGTACAGTTTTGTTTAGAATAAATGGTATTATATGATGCTTGTTGCTGTAACATTGCCACTTCATTGTTCCTACTATAATTCAACGGATCGGGGGAAAGTATTGTTTCTAATTTTTGACTATAACAATGCCACATGATGCTGCACTTACCACCACGAGTTTTCTACAAAATGCCTAAAGCATTTTGTTTTAAAGTAGGAACAGCTGTTGAACCAAGTTGAGCTTGAAATTATTTTATTGTTGTTTTTGAGATTGAAATAAATCAAAGTCTCGTGGCATTTGCAAACTTTCCATGCGCATTATTAAAAAGTTCACTAACTTTTCCCCCTTCCTTTCCTTACACAATGTACTTTAGGTCAGCTGCATAATTACTTGCTGCATTAGTTAATCAGTTGTTGAAGACCATGTAAAAAATAAAAAAAGCAATTGCATGTTTTTAATTTATTCAGCATTCCTTCAAATTTCCAGTACAGCTAGTGACATTTTACAAAATACTTTGTCGTGTATTTAAAGTATAGTACGGGCTTTATACAAGAAACGGAGAAAGGAAAATTCTATTTTAAAATTTGCAAACAGATAACAGTAACTTGATTCTTTAACATTAGGTTTACTCCATTTTACACTGGACTTTGTGCTAGTTATAAAAGTTTACATGATATGCACATAAATAACACTTTAGGCATATCCCTGTATATTATAGGTTTCACATTGTGTTTGTTTACTATCAGAACAATATAAAAAGTTCTGCATGTGGTCATGGTTGCATGTACCGTACTTTCCGCCGTGGACGTTGCACCGCCATATACGTCGCATCAGTCCAAAAATGTCAATGTGGAAAAAACAAAGTTGCTTTACCATATAAGTCACATCTATTATGTGTCACCGCTGACGCATCGCATTTGTTATGCGTCACCGCTGACCACCCAGAAATGTGGACCAGTGTTGTGCCAAAAATCGATTGGCTGCCAAATGGCAGCCGTGGGAGTGTGCACGGGAGGACTTTAACCAGAATTTAACAAGTCAAAAAACAATTGTTTGTTTGCTCGACATTAAAGTAAAGGCGTGTCTCAGCTGAACTTTTCCTTAATAAATGCACTTTAATAGTCAAATCAGCTGCATTTCGCCTGGGTGGCACAGCAAAATGCAGCTTATTCGACGTTTGCTCCAAGAGTTCCGGAGCGAGCCGAAGGTAGCTTGATATGGCAAGCCAAGTGTCTCATTAATAGCCACTTTTCCCTATTAAAGGATCAGTATGTAAGTTATTTTTTTAAACATATTTCTTCACTCTGCCACTATTTTATGATATATAGATGTTTGACAGGTAATCTCTGAAAAAAACTATAGTCCTCTGGTGTCTCCCGGTGGTAATAAAAGCATTTATAAAAACCCACAGTGACCAGCCGTTAACCAGCCAATAAAAACAGAGTTTTTTGAACCAGCCAATAAAAACAGAGTTTTGTTCATGTGGGTGGGGTGTCAGCTTCACGCAGCTCATCCCCCGCCTGTCCCAGCCTGCAGCGCTGGGAGGAGGAGGAGCTAAGGAGGCGGAGTTGCAGGTCAGCCAGATGGCTTTCCCTGTTCAAAATTTTTCTAAGTGTTTTGGTCATACAGAAATCGCAGACAGTAGCGTTAATGAGACACTTGGCTTACCATATTACTCCAGGGCCCTCTAGCAGCTGAAAATGGTATTGTTTAATATTTTCCAGGTCCGAATGAATGAAAACGATCATATGTCAGTCAAAAATTGGTTTATAAATATGGGGAAAAAACATAAATATGACGAAGCGACGTATTTATGTTTAAGTCACAGAGCATGCAAATTTATGCAAAAAAGGGCGACTTATACGGCAAAAGTTACGGTAAATGACTATATTGTAGAAAAACATTGTCTATGTCGTCACAACTTCAATTGTTTTCCAAGTTCTAGGTAGCAGGGATTGATATAAATTTTTAGCTTTGTGACTCGGTTTGTTCAAATCACTGAATGATTATCAGACACTTGAAAGTAAAAAAAAAAAAAGTGTGGGAGGGATGGAGGGGGTAGAAAGCAGCCTCGTGTCTTTGCAGCTGATCATTGGTTGGAAACACAGACTGTGGGAGGAGCCTCAGTGCCACTGTTTCTGCCGAGAGTGGCAGAGGGAGTGAGACGGTGTGTGAGAAACCGACAGCGGAGCAGAATAAATGAACACACGGGGGCTCTCCTGACAGCTACAGAAGTAACTGCTGAAGTGATTTTTTTTTTTCTGGTATTTTTGGTGGAGCTACTTTTTGACAGCTATCCCACACACAGCCTTTCTCATTTTGCTGTGATTTTTCCTGCGACAGACCAGAATGAAACTGACACAGATTTGCAGATGGAGCAGGGATCTGAACCAAGGATAAAGGCTGAAATCAGAAGAGAAATGAAGCCTGTTCATTCCCACAGTGTATGTGTGGAGCTCATTAAACAATAATGACTTTCCTTTGGATCCTGTGCCGGCGACTCTGTGGACTACAGATTGACAAAGCATTTCCAATCTGGAATTTCTGCAGCTGCAGCAGATGTTGAGGACATCTGAGACTTTATAGGGAATGGAGGCCGTTCAAGTCTAAGCTGGACCTGAATTCCTTCGAAATTTGCTTGTTTTTTTTTGCCGGTACCTGGGAAGTTTATTCATTTGCTCAAGAGTTTAAAAAAAGGGAAAAACAATTGACTTTTCTGTTTACTGGATTTCTTCTGCTTCACTGGTATTGCAGTTGCCTGCGTTAAGGACAATACCAGGGGACTGTTTGACCTTTATCTGCCCTCTTCATCATTCCTGTCCTTAAAATGCTCCATAAAGATATTTGTTTGGACTGAAACCACACTGCTTTCAGAGGCAGCCCGCTATCTGACAAAATACTGTAGTGGGTTTTTGGATTTATTGTTCCCTTAAAGGGCCCCTTTATATGTATCACGGTCCATGATCATGAATTCCTCCCTGGATACGCTGAACCAAAGCTCCACTGACTCGTCCTCCTCTCCTGCTCCCTTCTGCTTACTTGAGATAAGCTATTCCCACATTTTCACCACCTGCCTCCTTGAAGTATCAGTCATACTTCTCCTGACTGTTCTTATTATTTGTGGTAACTTGATGGTGATTTTTGTGTTTCACTGTGCCCCTTTGCTTAGTCAGCACACAACCAGTGCATTCATCCAGACTATGGCGTATGCAGATCTGCTGGTGGGGGTCAGCTGCTTGTTCCCCTCACTGTCACTGCTCCATCATCTGGAGGATCTGGACCCCAAGCTCACCTGCCAGGTGTTTGGCTACATGGTGTCTGTTTTAAAGTCTGTTTCAATGGCGTCTCTGGCGTGTGTGAGTGTAGACCGCTACATTGCCATCACACGACCCTTGACTTATTCCTCACTAGTGACGCCTTGTCGAGTGCGCTGCTGTATTGCTCTAATCTGGTTCTACTCGGCTCTGGTGTTCCTCCCATCGTTTTTTGGATGGGGCAAACCTGGCTATCATGGCGATGTGGTGGAGTGGTGTGCAGTGGAGTGGAGGACTAGTCCGTCTTTCACGTCCTTTATTGTTGCACTGCTCTACGCCCCAGCCGCTCTCACCGTCTGCTTCACCTACGCCAACATCTTCAAGATCTGCCGACAGCACACCCGTGAGATCAGCGAGCGTCGTGCACGTTATCGACCCCAAGAGCAGCAGGGCCCAGGAACGGCAGCAGGCTCTGTAGCCAAGGACACAAGCAAAGTGGAACAAGGACACCGTCCTCACTCGTCCCACATGCACAAGCCCCACTACCACCAATTTCATTATCAACAGTCCACGTCAACGTACCCAGACAAGCGATATGCGATGGTTTTGTTTCGCATCACAAGTGTGTTTTACATCCTCTGGTTGCCCTACATCGTGTACTTTCTGCTAGAGAGCGGAGGGTTATACCACCACCCTGCAGCCTCATTTTTTACTACATGGTTGGCAATCAGCAACAGCTTTTGCAACTGTCTCATTTACAGCCTCTCCAATTCTGCTTTCAGGAAGGGCTTGAAACGCCTCTGCTCCTTCTGTTTACAGCGCAGTGGTGGTGGCATCGGAGCGAGGAACGTCAAAAAGCCTTTTGTTGGTGCTGTTGAAAAGGGTTGTGATGGGCAAGGCTATGGATATTGCCACAGGGAAATGGGAGTTGGTACAACATGTCATGTGTAGTTCAAGTGCAGAAAAACTTTTGTGACAAGTTTGAGCTTTGGGCAGAAATGTCTAAAAGACTCCTTTAATTCAAGTGCTTTCTATGACATTGAAGAAGGCATTGTTTTGCCGCTGCTGTTTCAGTTGCAAATGATTCACTGTTCACAGCTGGAAAAGACCGAAATCAAAGTCAAGACCAAAGCCATGAAGAATAAAAGGACTTATTTGTGCTTCAAAGTGCATTGATCACAAGCACATGGGGTACTATGTATTAGGGGCTGATAGATGAAGTACTTTCATGCAAGTAAGAAAAGGTTCTCTGTGTCCTGTGTAGTAAATGTTTTTGAAAACCAAATGTTAATCTACTGGTGTTCTGTTTTTGGAACTGAATACTTAACTTATTTTGCCAAAACAACAAAATGATACAAGAAAACACTTCTACCAAGTTTTTTGTGCTGTATGTGGAACAATGTGACCTTCGTGGTTGGCAAGCTCTGAGTTGAATGCAACAAAAATGAAATCAGTCTTATCAGAACAAACAGCTGCTATGATTGACTAAGATTGTACCGAGGTGATTTTTGTCGTCTTACCTTGACAGAATGGTAAATAGTTTTAGTTTTTTTTGTTGTGAGATTCACTAACTGAGCAGAAAATAAATCTTTAAAGCCATTGGTAGCATTTAGACACTTCTTTATGAACTCTGAGCTAAAGATTATAAATGTTGTTAAATGTTTTTAACCAATATGTGGGTTTGCACGCTGCACCTGTTATGCCTCACCTTTGGTGTACGACTGTTAAGACTGACAAAAACAAATGTAGGTTTCAGTGATTTTTTTTATTATTATTTTGTCTCCATTAAAATAAAATAAAACATAGTAATATTATTTCATTGCAGCTTTATTCTTTTAAATATGTAGCACTAATTTAATTAGGATGTCTTTTCAAGAAAAAATATACACAAAAAATATTTTAAACTACATAGATTTTTGGTACATCATTTGATTTCTTTTGATTACATGTAAATATTTTAACTACACTTTCTATCTGGACCTTTTGGGAGTCAATAAAGATAGCCATATCCATAAAAATAAAATAAAATTACATAAATAACTGTAAAAATATGCTATTTTCAAAGTCTTGTAACTGAATCCAAACACTCCTGTGGTAGACTAACGTATGGTATGTGTAAATGTCATGAAGAGAGAACTTATTCACAAATTTTTTGTGTTGTGTTGCATTTGTAGCATGTGTGTGCACATTTACATGGTTATTCTCAACAAACACTTACCGGTAACTCAAATTCAGCATAGTCACAAATTAAACCCTACAAAAATGTCATGAGTTTGGAAGTTTCAAGACATTTGTTAAATTTTATGCAGATTTGTTTGGCTTTTTCATCTCTTGTCTACAGTTAAGTGCCAAAGAAATATCATAATCGTTGAATTAAAACTATTTATTTCCTTAAAATTTTCTCATAGTCATATTTATTAAGTGTTTTTTTTACACAGAGGTTATATGAAGTGTCCATTGCACTGTTAAAGATTAGTCAAGCCTTATGTGCATGATTGTTTTGTTTAGTATTTTGTATAGTTGACTTAATTAAGGGGAAAACAAATCATAAATTGAACTGTTAATAGTTTTTCCCCTTAAACGTCAAGCAAGGGCTCAGTTAATAGGCACACAACTGTTTTTTAAAAGGTGCAGACTGACAGCTGAATAAAAATAAATAAGCAAGAAGCTACTTTATTCTACATTCACATTGGAATACTCTTTAAACCAGGGATGCACGATATAGGATTTCTGGACGATATGCCGATATGTTGAAACTTATTTGGCCGATAACCGATACCAATACTGATATTTTTCCCCCTAGACTTACTTACGGAGACTACATAGCTTTCTTTGCTGTGGAATTAAAATCCTACATTATTCTGCATGGTCTTTTGTCATTTTGGCCTGCTACCAAATGCAGATGCCAAAAAGGGGACTGAAAATGATGTAACACTACATATTAAAAAAACCACATTTCCTTTTATATCAGTGAGTTATTTTGGTGGAATGGTTGATGTCTGATATTTAACTTTATTGCTAATATAGGCTGATACCGATATATTGCCGATAATATCGTGCATCCCTACTTTAAACACTTTTTTCTGAAAATGAATTAATCAGTGTTTAATCCTTTTTATAAGTTCATACATGATCGTTCCTTTAGTAAAAAAATAAAATATATTTATTTGTTCTTGTGCACTTGGAGCACACAAATGTTGCAGTTATGCTCAGATTTAACCAACATCTGACTGTTCACTGTGCTCTGCTCTCCGTTTTTGTGAGTTTATACTGTTTATGCCTACAGTATCGTTTGATAAAAGTATTTTTAGCATTCAGCTGCCATTTTTAAATCTTTGTCAAATGTTGTAATCTTTTTATTGGGACCTTAATCTCTTCCACTATCTGAAGAATTGTGTTTACAAAGATGCCATCTGGATGCGTGATTATCAGAGTAAACTTTTTATTTTTTCTACATTTCTTTCTCTTGTGAACTGATAAATGGTGTACTGTATGAGTAGCTCTATCAGCATGCTTTCCAATAAGGCAGTTTTTTGTCTTTTTTAAATTTTACACAAAAAAAATATAAATTATATTCCTGCCATGAACAATGTCCTTGCAGTTTGGAGGAACGGCTGACGTTAACGTTTAAAACTGAAAACCTGTTTGTGCCATTGAAGGTATTAGTACAGATCTTTACAGCAGTATAAGATTCAAAACAAAAGCGTTGTAGAAAGTTAAGATGCCAAAAAAAAAAAAAAAAGCTACATTTATTGATCAAATGATGGAAATGACTAGTGGCTGTAAGGAAATTCAGTGCCATGCTGGTTAGAACTGAAGTGAAGAGGAAATGCTAATGTGAGAGCTGGTATAGAAAAGTATTTTATGCTGAAATGTCATTTTATTGTAGAAGCCAGATTGTTTGTGGTGGGCAAACTGAGTTCGTAAGCACAGCAGTTAGGAATGAGTGGAATCACAAAGCCACTGACAAGTGAAATTATATTTAGCATAAAAATATTAATATAGTGGGATGTAAATTCAAAGATCAAAGTTTCTTAACTTCTATACCTTCTCACTTGATTGCATTTCCACAATACCTAAAGTTTCTTTTGAATGCAAAGCTTGAAATGATTTCAGACTTTGCAGAAAGTGTGTATTTGCTGCCATTTTGGTGTCTTTCTTGTTCTTTTCTTCAACTGGAAGACTTTACGCGCATCTGAAATAGGTGTAAAGGAGCTGCGTATGACTGAAAGTGTAGTTCCTAGCTTATTTTTTTCATATTAAGTTATTTAAATTATTGCTTTAAGCTGCTTAATTGTTACCTTTTTGTGTGCCACAGGATAATAACAAATGAAACACTGTCTAAAAAATAAACAAAAAAACGTAGTCTTTAAATACCAGAGATCTGATCAGATTTTTAACCAAAAAGATTTGGTGAATCTGTCACAATGGTCAAATAACAAGAGGCTTCAAGGTATAAACATTAGAAGTTTTGATCAAAAATGTTTCTTTGTCAATAATTTCTCACCAGTTTGAGTTCGATCACTTATCACACGAGATAAGACTGCCCATTTTAAGTATACCTCAGTCTGAAAACATTCCTAATAAAATATCCTCTCTCAACATTTAGTTATTTAGTAATAAATGCAGAGAATTTGCTTAGCAAACAGTGAGGCCTTGTACGTTTGAGACTTCTGAAAAGAAAGCCAAACATGGAGAGCTACTGATGTGAAGGGCACATTAGATTTTTTTGGTAACTGCTTTTACAGACTGTGAATGTTAATCTGAAAAGGTCAAACTTGTTTAATTATGCTGTTTATGAAAGTGAATGAGACTTCTGATTACATGGCACTTTGTAAGCAAACTGCCTGTGGTGTATCTGTGCCGAACAAATAAATGTCATTGTATCTCAGTGTGTAAAAATGATCTTGAATAATTTTTGTTATTATGCCCTTGATGTTTAGATACTGCATGTTTGTGTGCGTGAATGGGTGCCAAGAGAAGAAAACAAAAAAAGAATAATCAAGTCCGTGTTCTATCTTTAGATAAAAGTAAATATTTGCAGGTTAGCTTGTTGTAAATACATTATTATATCACCTTTGTACCAATTAACATGTCAGAGGAAGCTGTTGGGGATGTTGTACTTTGTTTTACTGTGTTATAATTTTAAATTAAACTATCTTTTGACATTTCTGTTTTGATTACTCATTTTGTTTGCTGTGCTAAAACAGTATTATTGCTAAAGTGGTAAAAAAAAAAAGTATGGCAAATATTAGGTTTTATTGAGGGTGATGCAAAGGTGAGTAAAGCAGTGTTATTGGTTACTTTTGTTAATAACAAATAATTTAAAATCAAAGTTGAGGACTTAAACTACAGTATTTTCCGCTGTACACGTCGCTTCGTCGTATAAGTCACATCCATTATGCGTCACCACTGACAACACGGAAATATGAGCCAGTGTTGCGTCAAAATCGATTGGCTGCCAAATGGCGGCCGCAGGAGCGTGCACGGGATGACTTTAACAAGGATTTAACAAGATTAACACTTAAAAACTATTTGTTTGCTCGACATTATAGCAAAGGTGTGTCTCAGTTGAACTTTTCTTTAATAAATGCACTTTAACGGTCAAATCAGCTGCATTTCGCCTGGGTGGCGCAGCGAAATGCAGCTGATTTGACGTTTGCTCCAGGAGTTCTGGAGCGAGATGAAGGTGGCTTGGTATGGCAAGCCAAGTGTCTCATTAATAGCCACTTTTAACGTAAACTTTCTTCATCTGCTACCTTTCATTTTATATTTTTTATATATATTTTTTCCATTATACATATGTTAATTGTTGTATTTCATTATTATAAAATGAATAAATGAATAAAACAAAACAAAAACTTTTACCCATTAATGAGACACTTAGTTTGCCATATTAGTCAAGGGCCCTCTAGCGGCTGAAAATGTTAGTGTTCAATATTTTCCATGTCAGAATGAATGAAATCTTCAGATTTCAGCCAAAAATTCGGGAAATCTGTGGGGAAGAAACGTATACCAGTAGTCGCTTCAGTGTATAAATCACAGGACTTGCAAAAAGGTGCGACTCACACATTGAAAAATACGGTAAATAAACTAAATGGTGTATGTTTTATAACTACTGTCATTTCATATTTGTTTTTAATTTAAATTTAATTGTGTCAAAAGATCAAAATTTACGAGTTTGTTTGGGCATGGGAGTTAGTTTTGTTGCAGGCCTGATATGTGCCATTTTGATGCTACAGGTATGTGCACAAATGGAAAAAAAATCGAAATCAGGAGCAACAATAGAGGGACAGCTCTTTTCTTGCAGACGCCCTTCTCTGCTGTTATCTTTTATTTTTTACTTAGATACACAAAATCCCCAAACCTACAGCTTTACCATTCGTAGTGTACGGTACTCCCTGCAAAGTGGTTATGTTAGAACTTCATGTTTTGTCCTGAGACTTTTCTCACATGAGAAGGTTTTTGGTTTCTCATGTTATTCTTTGTCGCTGCCGGCAAACGATTATTTAACAGAACCAGCTAAACGTTAGTAAGTGTTGTGGCTTTTTGCTGTCAGATGTGTTACTTTATTGACACTTCATGGTTGTTTTGTGGCTTGAGGTCAGTTGCTCATCAATAAAACATTTTTATCATTTTGATTAAGTTTTCTTTGTTTATCAAAGCCTTGGATTTCAGCACCAATAGCATGAGATGCTAAATATGTTTTGCCTTTTCCTCTCACGCGACACTCATTACAAATTGCTCTTTAACTGAACAGACAGCTGGACAAAGAGGAAGCTAATTGACCATTATGTTGGAGGTCTTTGTTAATTCTCTCAGCACTTCAGATAAGTATGGCTAAGTGGTGCTTGTATAAACACAGATTATCTTTTACTGAGAAGCCAAGTGTAATTTACTCATCACGGTGGAATACGTATCTCCATGCTTGTGCACGCAACAATGTCTTTTATGTGATGAAATTTGAAGCCAATTTAGATTTTACTTAATGTTTCAGTTTCAGATAAAGCTTTTTTTTTTATTATTACTTTTGAATGTCCAGAGGACCAGACTTGACTGTTTTAGACTTTTTTAAAGTATATTTGAAAAAGGTTAAGTGTGATCTTGAATATCATGAGCAGGACATCTTGTACTTAAAGTGTTGCATATTTTTATGCTTTTCCTTATACAAACCGGATTCCAAAAAAGTTGGGACACTAAACAAATTGTGAATAAGAACTGAATGCAATGATGTGGAGAAGGCAAATGTCAATATTTTATTCGTAATGAACATAGATGACGGATCAAAAGTTTAATCTGAGTAAATGCAACATTTTAAATGGGTAAATGGAGCTTATTTATATAGCGCTTTCCAGCCCCCTATGAGGGGCCCCAAAGCGCTTTACAATACCAACCATCCACCCATTCATACACACATTCATACACACATTCATACACCGGTAGCGGCAGACTGCCATGCAAGGCGCCATCCAGTCCTACCGGGAGCAACTCGGGGTTAAGTGTCTTGCCCAGGGACACAACGACACATGGTGTGGGGAACCGGGATTCGAACCTCCAACCTTCCGATCGGGGGACGACTGCCATTACCACTACGCCACGGCCGGAAAAATAGGTTGATTCAAAATTTCACAGTGTCAACAAATCCCAAAAAAGTTGGGACAAGTAGCAATAAGTGGCTAGAAAAAGGAAATTGAGCATATAACAAACAGCTGGAAGACCAATTAACACTAATTAGGTCAATTGACAACATGATTGGGTATAAAAAGCTTCTCAGAGTGTCAGTGTCTCTCAGAAGCCAAGATGGTAAGAGGATCACCAATTCCACCATTGTTGCGCAGAAAGATAGTGCAGCAATACCAGAATGGTGTTACCCAGCGTAAAATAGCAAATACTTTTAAGTTATCATCATCAACCGTGCATAACATCATCAAAAGATTCAGAGAATCTGGAACAATCGCTGTGTGTAAGGGTCAAGGCCGTAAAACTCTACTGGATGCTCGTGATCTCCGGGCCCTTAAACGTCACTGCACCTCAAACAGGAATGCCACTGTCAAGGAAATAACAGAATGGGCTCAGGAATACTTCCAGAAAGCATTGTCAGTGAACACAATCCACCGTGCCATCCGCCGTTGCCAGCTGAAACTCTACAGTGCAAAGAGGAAGCCATTTCTAAGCAAGCTCCACAAGCTCAGACGTTTGCACTGGGCCAGGGGTCATTTAAAATGGAGTGTGGCAAAATGGAAGACTGTTCTGTGGTCAGATGAGTCACGATTTGAAGTTCTTTATGGAACACTGGGACGCCATGTCATCCGGACCAGAGAGGACAAGGATAGCCCAAGTTGTTATCAACGCTCCGTTCAGAAGCCTGCATCACTGATGGTATGGGGTTGCATGAGCGCTTGTGGCATGGGCAGCTTGCATGTCTGGAAAGCAGAAGTCTGTTGGAGTCAGTCTCCCCACCATCACAGACATTTACACCTCCAGATGCAGGAAAAGAGCCACCTGCATCATGAAAGACCTCACTCACCCAGCACACACACTCTTTGCCCCACTCCCCTCAGGACGGAGGTTGAGGAGCATCAAATGTAGAACCACTAGACTGAGGAACAGCTTCTACCCTGAGGCTGTTAGACTCATGAATAAATAAATAATAAGAATAATCACTGCAAAATATCACAACATGCTGATGCTGGTCTGTTTTCTTGTTGCTGTGTTCATCTGTGACCATCTGCTCATACTGACTCATGTTCGTGCTGCTGTTTATAATGATGTTTTTCTATTACATTAGTGCTTAGTGTATTTCTAGTTGATGTTCCTCCATAGTCAGATCCTAGATGTTATTAATGTTTTTCCTCTCACTTTTTGATGTAGGATGTAACTGGGACCCTGTGTACATAATCTCGTTTTCATCACATGTACCACATGCGGTGCAAATGACAATAAAGACTCTCTGACTCTGAAAGGCACCATTAATGCAGAGAACTATGTTCAGGTTCTAGAACAACATATGCTCCCATCTAGACGTCATCTCTTTCAGGGAAGACCCTGCATTTTTCAACAAGATAATGCCAGACCACATTCTGCAGCAATCACAACATCATGGCTACGTAGGAGAAGGATCCAGGTACTGAAATGTCCAGCCTGCAGTCCAGATCTTTCACCTATAGAGAACATTTGGCGCATCATAAAGAGGAAGGTGCGACAAAGAAGGCCCAAGACGATTGAACAGTTAGAGGCCTGTATTAGACATGAATGGGAGAGCATTCCTATTTCTAAACTTGAGAAACTGGTCTCCTCTGTCCCCAGACGTCTGTTGAGTGTTGTAAGAAGAAGGGGGGATGCCACACAGTGGTAAAAATGGACTTGTCCCAACTTTTTTGGGATTTGTTGATGCCATGAAATTTTGAAACAACATATTTTTCCCTTAAAATGATACATTCTCTCAGTTTAAACTTTTGATCTGTGATTTGTGTTCTATTCTGAATAAAATATTAGATGTTGGCACCTCCACATCATTGCATTCAGTTTTTATTCACAATTTGTTTAGTGTCCCAACTTTTTTGGAATCCGGTTTGTAAATGGCAGAAAGTATGATTTTGCTGTTTTTAAAATTAATTGGTAATAATCTCTGGTTACTTAGTTGTGATTGTTTGATTTGGTTGTCCTAAAATACTGTAAACCATTTCCAAAACATTGACCACATAACAAAGGGACTGACAAGTTTAGCTCAATGTGATCACACTTTTTTGTGGATACTCACAATGCAACGTTTAAGCCCCTTTTCACTTTGTGGGTCCTCTTTTTGGCTGCAGCCATTTGTGTTATTTGACCACAATAGATGGTGGGTGTTGCACATTAGATGTAAACACATGCACAGGTTATGTATGTCATCTGATTATGCTAGGGTGGTGGGGTGAACGCATAGCTTGTTCTACTTTACCAAAGCGTTTTCTTTTTGTTGTTGTTTTTTTGCATTTTAATAAGTTATAAATCGCTCTGGCCTCATTTAAATTGTTATTGTCAAGTTTAAAAATCCTGGAATAAACTGTGTATTCAGATACCAAGAAGAATCTTGGAATACTTATCGAAGTGTGTCAAAAACCGTTTCACTCAGATGAGTGACTTGCAATATGATTGTCACATGGCTGAAAGATACTGTACACAAACGGAGTTATACTCTCACTGATTACCACCTTGAAATCCTTTATACATTTTATTAATTAACTATATCACACCCTTGCACTGCAATGCTGGCTCTCCCTTGCACACATAAATCAATATCAGCTTTGTGACTACAGCCCTTGTCAACTTGATTCCTTCATTATTCCTTGATCACCTCGCACATGAGACCAAAATGAGAAGAGTGCTTTTCATGTTCTTTTTGAAAGTACAGGGTGATCGTCTAGTCTCTTTCTAGGGATGCACGATATTGGATTTTTGGCCGATACCCGATATGCTGATATGTTAAAACTTATTTGACCAATACCCAATACCAATATTTTATATACTTTCCTTTGTCAGAACATATTCCCCTTATTTAGGCTTATTTGCTACAAAAATTGTGTAAAAGCTGTAAGAGCTGGTGACATACGTATATTCACTAACAGCTATATGCATAGCACTTTAAAGGTTCAGTATGTAATTTCTGGAACACGCTGGAACTTAGGAAAATTTTGAACAGAGACACGTTTCTGGTCCCTCCCCCTCAGAGCCATATATGGCTCTGTTACCCCTTGCTCTGCTGAAATTCAAATTCAAGCTCTGTTTTTATTGGCTGATTCAAATTCAAGCTCTGTTTTTATTGGCTGGTTACAAACTCTGTTTTTATTGGCTGGTTAACGGCGGGTCACTGTGGCTTTTTAGAAATGCTTTTAGAGAAGCAAGGGGACAATAGTTTTTTTCAGAGATTACTTGTCTAAAATCAGTATGTCAGGAGGTAGTGACAGAGTGAAGAAATATGTTAAAAATATATTGTTAGAAAAGTTACATACAGTTCCTTTAACTTATATTGAATGAAAAGTGTTAAATGTTATTTATTAGCATTAGTCACCTGCGATACTGTCTCACTTGTGGAGGCTTGTTCCAGGTTCGTAGCTGCAGTGTGGGATCCTCTGCACTTTTATGCATGAAGGACAGCCTTTTTAAGATAAGTTTTTGTCTGTCCATTGTGCCGTAAGACTAATCATGCTAACGGGGCTAACAAGGTGTCCAAATGTCTGTGGTAAAACTCACCAAGTGCTATCGGCTATTAGCTTCTCAATGACATTGGAAATGACTGCTTGTAACTCGGGTAAGGTTACGTCGGAAAAATATCTCCAACTGGGGACGAAGTAGCAAAGCTCAACGTAGTCCAAAAATCTTCGGAATCTGACATCCTCAATGGGAAAAAAATTATCCACACCGCCGACATTTTGAATTTTCCTCTCCGCCTTGAGATCAGGTAGACACCTGTGACGTCATCACATTGTGCTGCAGCTGCAGGCATCCTTGTCACTGAGTTGTCATACAAAAACAGCACCTTTTATATCGGTGAGTTATTTTGGTGGAATGGCCGATGTCCAATATTGAACTTTAACGCTAATATTGGCCAATACCGATACCATGCCGATAATTTCGTGCATCCCTATCACTTACCTTACCCATCCTAGTTAATTTCTTCCCCTAACATCTTACTGTACTCTAACATTACTTTAGGTCTAGCTGCAACCCTAAAACCAACTCCTAAATGTTTCTCAATTTGACCCAAGCTCTAGTCCACAAACTCCAAACCTCACAAGGAGCTATATACAGGGGAACTCATGAAAACGAATAATGTTGTACAGGGTGCTGTGTAGGACGGGAATCAAACCACTGTTGCTAGTCTGTGATCATAAGTAGTTTGCTTTGTTTTACAAGTTTTTCTTGCATTTTTTCCCCATAAAACTAAACAGTATGTTTGGTTCATTCTCTTCTTTTGTGTAAATTGGAACATAAGCTACTGAACAAGAGGGGTTTAGAAGTAAATTCATGGGTACTGTAACAAAAACCAAGAAGGTATTTTTAGCCATAACATGTTGAAGAGAAATAGGAAATTAATAAGCAACTCAAATTAGAGACTGTGGTAGTGCAGATGGTGCTGCTGATATGATTTTTGAGCCCTTGAGCTTGGATTTATGTTTTTGGGTGTTTCAGGAGGTGGAAAAAAATCCAAGGAGCCTTTTGAATCCTTGGTGTATAGTAAACATTTCCTTTAGGATTCAATAGAAATTTTGAACAGTTTTATAAAAAAAAAAGTTTTAAACTCGAGGCCAATTTATGATGTTAGATATCAGCTTGCCTGGGGCTTCACCCTTGCCTGCCACCTGGCTTGCACGGCACCAGACCTTGATCAAACTCCTGGCAACTGGTGTGCTCGTGGGGTGGTGGTTTCTTATATTTTATTCTGACTGTCCCGACAAGAGCCAAGGCTTGACAGCCAGACCCTCACTAGCCGTGTTTCCATCAAGGTTTCTTGATGCGCATTTTGAAGTATCGCATAAGAAAAGCTGAATGGAATCGGCACGATTCGAATTAACTTCCTCTAATTCGCAAAAAAGTTGATACGCTCACTTGAGGTGGTTTTTGGGTTTTTCGAATCAGAGCCGATGCGCAAAACGAGAGATGGAAACAGATTTGCCGACTCAGTTCTGACGTAGCGAACATTTACGTCACGTGACTTCGTCTCCGGACAACATGTAACATCGCTAAAACTAGTTGGCATGACAGAATAAATACAACTTGCCCGATAGCAACACATACCTGAAATATTCTCTCCATTTTGCCGAGATGTGTGGTCGGGTCCTGTTTTCAACCGCTACTTCCTGTTTACTGTAGACATGCGTAACGCTGACGTCTGACGTAATGACGCTGACGTCTGACGTAATGCCGCTTTGCGTGGCCTGGTGGATGCGCTTCAAGCCAGTTGATGGAAACACTTCTGATTCGCATTAATTTTTATTTTACATTTTTGCGAAATTTCAAAAATTCGCTCAAAATTTGAATTGAAAATAGATGGAAACACGGTTACTGATAGGCCTCTTGCTCCAGCTCTAGCTCCAGAAAGTGGCACTGGTTTTCCTGTTCTGTGCAAGGATGCCTTTTTAAAATCTGGTCATCCTTCTTTAAGGTTGTCAAATTGTTCTTAGTCTGACCCCTCCCTTGAGGTCATTTTGTCATTGGAGATCATACCAAGGGCTAACGCCCCAGACAGCACAGCCCCAAGGATCATAGGTATACCCTACCTCTCCACAAGGTGGTAATTCTGTGTTAAGAGTTAATCTGTTGCTTCCATGACATCACACTGCAATGCAAGTTTTTAATCCTAGACTGTTCCCTTAATATGTTCCCAGCACACATTTCCTCCAAATGTATGTTTAAATGCATATTTTAGTTCTTGTCTTAGAATAGGGAGTTACTTATTTAAATGGTATTTCTACACGCATTAAAAACCCCACTGCAAATCAATGCTGAAATGAGCAGTGATTAATCTTTGAAAAGCAAGGCTGGTCTTTACTGTAGTATTCACTGATCTGAACACACAGTGTTTCCTCTCTTTGGTGCTTTGTTATCCCAGGTGAGAGATATTCATATTAGGCTTCCCCAGACATTTGCTGTTTCAGTCTACAGTCAAAATGATTAAAAAAATTGAATAAAAAAGGAAATTATAATTGGGGTTATGTTATCAATAGTTTAAAATTTCAAGCTCTTCTGCATGAACTCGCTTGAAAATATAGGCTTTCTGAGACATTTATAGGAACTTAAAAGAAGGAAACAGAGCTGAACGACAGATTGTAAAATGTGGGTTTACAAAAGGGGTAAGCTTGACAGGTAGAGGACAAGAGTAGGAGTCGGGTCTGAATAGAATTTATAGCAGATAAACAGTATCTGAAAGTTACGTCTTTAAGAAATGGAATAAAACCTGACAGCACCTAAAGAGATTCTTGTTCTGATCACCTGCTGTATGCCAAGCTTTATATCTCTTTGGGAATCCCATTGTTGGAACTTAATTATGTGTCGTACAGTTATTTGTTTATAGATTCATAAAAAAAGTGAATTAATGCCATGCCATACCACTTGATTTATAAAGCACTTAAACGGCAACAAGGCCAAGCAGAGGGCTGTACAGCAAAAACAAATCAAGCAAAGAACAGGATCAAATGCACTGGTCGAAATAGATAAAGATAAGAACTAAATGGATAACATTGTAGAATACAGACAATTTAGAATCAACTCAAACAGTGTCAAAAGCTAGTTAATAAAAGTGCGTTTTTAAATGAGACTTAAAAACCGTAAGAGAGGGAGCCTGCCAGACATGCAGTGATGAGTCATTCCACAGTTTTGGACCTGCAACAGAGAAAGCCCTGTCACCTCTGAGCTTAAAACGAGTTCCTGGAACCAATAGAAGCATGTGATCTGCTGACTTCAGAGAGCGCTATAGGGCATATGGCTGCAGCAGATCAGTGAGATAAGAGTAAGTAATATGAGATCAGAATAAATTGCATCATTGGAATGGGATACAGGTGACTAAAGTGTTTTACGATCAGATGTATAATAGTGAAACGTCTTCTGTTACAAATAAAGTCCAGTTGTTTTTGTCTTAAACCTTTTTGAATTTGATCAGATGTATAATAGTTTTTGTGTTTACTTACAATACAGGTTCATTTATAATGTTTACATTTTTCCATGTCTAAATGATTCATAGGTCAAAATTATGTAGCTTAAGAAACAAAACATTTCTATTAAAACTGGATTAAAATGGAAAAAAAAGCAGTCCAAAAGAAAAACTTTGGGAAAATGTAATCAAAATTCAAGAAGACTCCTTTTAAACATTATAAGAAAGCCAGACTCTTTAAAATCAAAATATAAAAAAAGTGTTGATAACTCTAAACTTTGAACACAGTACTGTACTATAAAATAAACCACCATACTTGTCATACACGTCGCACCGCCATAAAAGTCTCATCAGCCCAAATATGTCTAATAAAGTGGAAAAACATAAATAAGTTGCTTCGCTGTATAAGTCGCATCTATTATGCGTCACCGCTGACGTGTCGTGTTTATGTGTCACCACTGACCACCTGGCAACGTGGGGCGGTGTTGTGCCAAAAATCAATTAGCTGTCAAAGGGTGGCCGCAGGAGCATGAATGGGAGGACTTTAACAAGAATTTAACAACATTAACACTTGAAAACAATTACAGTATTGGTTTGCTCGACATTATAGCAAAGGTGTTTCTCAGTTGAACTTTTCCTTAATAAATGCACTTTAATAATAATAATAATAATAATACTTTATTTATAGAGCCCTTTAAAACAACCACAGCTGCAACAAAGTGCTGTACATAAAATCAAGAACATTTAAACACATAAAAATAAAACAGTTGTTAAAACATTAAGATCAATAAAAACAATAAAACAGTGCAGAACAAAATCAGTCTGTGCTAAAAGCCAGTGAGTAAAAATGTGTTTTTAGAAGACAAGAAAGTTCATTCTCAATAGTCCAGGTATCAAATCCGCTCATTCTCAATCAGTTCATCTGGACAGTTTCTTTTTAGTAGAAACGTTTCACCCTCACTCCAGAGGGCTTCGTCAGTCAGAGTAGTCCAAAGCAAACTGAAGCTACCCCACCAAGTAAACAACTTAAGTGGACCAACCAGTTTGCTGTAGCCAAGATGGTTTCTGGGGGCTTGTCCCTCGTCGACTCCTCCCAGGCAGGCAGACATGTCCAAAGTGGTTCAAGACAAGAAAGTTCATTCTCAATAGTCCAGGTATCAAATCCGCTCATTCTCAATCAGTTCATCTGGACAGTTTCTTTTTAGTAGAAACGTTTCACCCTCACTCCAGAGGGCTTCGTCAGTCAGAGTAGTCCAAAGCAAACTGAAGCTACCCCACCAAGTAAACAACTTAAGTGGACCAACCAGTTTGCTGTAGCCAAGATGGTTTCTGGGGGCTTGTCCCTCGTCGACTCCTCCCAGGCAGGCAGACATGTCCAAAGTGGTTCAAGACAAGAAAGTTCATTCTCAATAGTCCAGGTATCAAATCCGCTCATTCTCAATCAGTTCATCTGGACAGTTTCTTTTTAGTAGAAACGTTTCACCCTCACTCCAGAGGGCTTCGTCAGTCAGAGTAGTCCAAAGCAAACTGAAGCTACCCCACCAAGTAAACAACTTAAGTGGACCAACCAGTTTGCTGTAGCCAAGATGGTTTCTGGGGGCTTGTCCCTCGTCGACTCCTCCCAGGCAGGCAGACATGTCCAAAGTGGTTCAAGACAAGAAAGTTCATTCTCAATAGTCCAGGTATCAAATCCGCTCATTCTCAATCAGTTCATCTGGACAGTTTCTTTTTAGTAGAAACGTTTCACCCTCACTCCAGAGGGCTTCGTCAGTCAGAGTAGTCCAAAGCAAACTGAAGCTACCCCACCAAGTAAACAACTTAAGTGGACCAACCAGTTTGCTGTAGCCAAGATGGTTTCTGGGGGCTTGTCCCTCGTCGACTCCTCCCAGGCAGGCAGACATGTCCAAAGTGGTTCAAGACAAGAAAGTTCATTCTCAATAGTCCAGGTATCAAATCCGCTCATTCTCAATCAGTTCATCTGGACAGTTTCTTTTTAGTAGAAACGTTTCACCCTCACTCCAGAGGGCTTCGTCAGTCAGAGTAGTCCAAAGCAAACTGAAGCTACCCCACCAAGTAAACAACTTAAGTGGACCAACCAGTTTGCTGTAGCCAAGATGGTTTCTGGGGGCTTGTCCCTCGTCGACTCCTCCCAGGCAGGCAGACATGTCCAAAGTGGTTCAAGACAAGAAAGTTCATTCTCAATAGTCCAGGTATCAAATCCGCTCATTCTCAATCAGTTCATCTGGACAGTTTCTTTTTAGTAGAAACGTTTCACCCTCACTCCAGAGGGCTTCGTCAGTCAGAGTAGTCCAAAGCAAACTGAAGCTACCCCACCAAGTAAACAACTTAAGTGGACCAACCAGTTTGCTGTAGCCAAGATGGTTTCTGGGGGCTTGTCCCTCGTCGACTCCTCCCAGGCAGGCAGACATGTCCAAAGTGGTTCAAGACAAGAAAGTTCATTCTCAATAGTCCAGGTATCAAATCCGCTCATTCTCAATCAGTTCATCTGGACAGTTTCTTTTTAGTAGAAACGTTTCACCCTCACTCCAGAGGGCTTCGTCAGTCAGAGTAGTCCAAAGCAAACTGAAGCTACCCCACCAAGTAAACAACTTAAGTGGACCAACCAGTTTGCTGTAGCCAAGATGGTTTCTGGGGGCTTGTCCCTCGTCGACTCCTCCCAGGCAGGCAGACATGTCCAAAGTGGTTCAAGACAAGAAAGTTCATTCTCAATAGTCCAGGTATCAAATCCGCTCATTCTCAATCAGTTCATCTGGACAGTTTCTTTTTAGTAGAAACGTTTCACCCTCACTCCAGAGGGCTTCGTCAGTCAGAGTAGTCCAAAGCAAACTGAAGCTACCCCACCAAGTAAACAACTTAAGTGGACCAACCAGTTTGCTGTAGCCAAGATGGTTTCTGGGGGCTTGTCCCTCGTCGACTCCTCCCAGGCAGGCAGACATGTCCAAAGTGGTTCAAGACAAGAAAGTTCATTCTCAATAGTCCAGGTATCAAATCCGCTCATTCTCAATCAGTTCATCTGGACAGTTTCTTTTTAGTAGAAACGTTTCACCCTCACTCCAGAGGGCTTCGTCAGTCAGAGTAGTCCAAAGCAAACTGAAGCTACCCCACCAAGTAAACAACTTAAGTGGACCAACCAGTTTGCTGTAGCCAAGATGGTTTCTGGGGGCTTGTCCCTCGTCGACTCCTCCCAGGCAGGCAGACATGTCCAAAGTGGTTCAAGACAAGAAAGTTCATTCTCAATAGTCCAGGTATCAAATCCGCTCATTCTCAATCAGTTCATCTGGACAGTTTCTTTTTAGTAGAAACGTTTCACCCTCACTCCAGAGGGCTTCGTCAGTCAGAGTAGTCCAAAGCAAACTGAAGCTACCCCACCAAGTAAACAACTTAAGTGGACCAACCAGTTTGCTGTAGCCAAGATGGTTTCTGGGGGCTTGTCCCTCGTCGACTCCTCCCAGGCAGGCAGACATGTCCAAAGTGGTTCAAGACAAGAAAGTTCATTCTCAATAGTCCAGGTATCAAATCCGCTCATTCTCAATCAGTTCATCTGGACAGTTTCTTTTTAGTAGAAACGTTTCACCCTCACTCCAGAGGGCTTCGTCAGTCAGAGTAGTCCAAAGCAAACTGAAGCTACCCCACCAAGTAAACAACTTAAGTGGACCAACCAGTTTGCTGTAGCCAAGATGGTTTCTGGGGGCTTGTCCCTCGTCGACTCCTCCCAGGCAGGCAGACATGTCCAAAGTGGTTCAAGACAAGAAAGTTCATTCTCAATAGTCCAGGTATCAAATCCGCTCATTCTCAATCAGTTCATCTGGACAGTTTCTTTTTAGTAGAAACGTTTCACCCTCACTCCAGAGGGCTTCGTCAGTCAGAGTAGTCCAAAGCAAACTGAAGCTACCCCACCAAGTAAACAACTTAAGTGGACCAACCAGTTTGCTGTGTGTTTTTAGAAGAGTTTTAAAACTGGACAGTGAAGGAGCTTGTCTGACGGGAAGAGGGAGATCGTTCCACAGTTTTGGAGCAGCAACAGAAAAAGCTCTGTCCCCTCTGAGCCTCCGTTTGGACCTCGGCACCTCCAGAAGCAGCTGATCAGCTGATCTGAGGCACCGAGCAGGAGAGTATGGGTGAAGCAGCTCAGAGAGGTAGGATGGAGCAAGACCATTTAAACTTTTAAAAACAAATAAAAGAATCTTAAAATGAACTCTAAAATGAACAGGCAGCCAGTGGAGTGAAGCCAGAGTGGGGGTGATGTGCTCCCTCTTATGAACTCCAGTTAGAAGGCGAGCAGCAGCGTTCTGGACCAACTGGAGACGTCTGAGGGAGGACTGGCTGACTCCAAGGTAAAGAGCGTTACAGTAATCCAGCCGAGAGGTGATGAAGGCATGGATTACTGTTTCCAGCTGCTGCTGTGTAAGGATGGACTTTACCTTAGCCAGCTGTCTGAGGTGATAAAAACTGGTCTTGACCACCGCTCCAATCTGGGAATCTAATTTAAAATCACTGTCCATTTTAAAACCCAAGTTAGAAACTGTTTTCTTTACATGTGGTGCCAGAGGGCCAAGATCAACAGGGCAAGGTTCACAAGAGCCACTAGGACCAAACACCATCACTTCTGTTTTCTTTTCATTAAAATTTAAAAAGTTTAAAGACATCCAAGCTTTGATGTCTTCAAGACACAACAGAAGTGGCCTGATTGAGGAGGCATCTTTCTTTTTTAGTGGCATATAGATCTGACTATCATCGGCGAAACAATGAAAAAAGATCCCATGCTTTCTGAGGATTGATCCCAATGGAAGTAGGTAATGGTCAAATCAGCTGAATTTTAAAAGCCGATTTGTGGCGGCGGATGCACAGGGCGGACTGGCTGTGCATTTCTTCAAAATTTAACAAGATTAACACTTAAAAACCATTATTTGTTTGCTCGAAATTATAGCAAACGTTTGCTCCATGAGTTACAGAGTGAGACTAAGATGGCTTGAAGGTGACTTGGCAAGCCGAGTGGCACATTAAAAACCACTTTTACCTATTAATGAGACACTTGGCTTGCCATAACGCTCGAGGACCCTCTAGTGGCTGAAAATTGTAGTGTCTTGTATTTTCCATGTCCGAATGAATGAAATCGTCAGATCTCAGCCAAAAATCGGGTTATAAATATGTGGGGGGGAAAAACATAAATACGTTGCTTCACTGTTTAAGTCGCAGGCATGCTAATTTATGCAAAAAACTGTGATTATACAGCAAAAATTATGATAATACTGATTTGTAGCAATATACTGTAACTGTCATTCTGAAAGTCATAAAATAGCTGCAAGGCGTGCACATTTATTCACCTTAACCCATATAGTTTTTATGAATTCTTTTTAAGATTGTACAAGCATTATATTAAATGATATAGTCACTATGAATTGTGGGAATATACTGTATAAATGTGTATACAGTGTATATATATATATATATATATATATATATATATATATATATATATATGAAAAACGGTTTGTTTCCTATGTTGATGTTGCTTTTGTTAATATTTAGGGAATTCAACCATCATTGCCTCTGGTATTACTGGGGCATTTTTACTTTATTGAAAACCTTCCTAAACCAAAAATAAAGGACTATTTTACTAGACTCGTTGTATAGTCCAGGACAATCTCTTTGGATATTTTTCCTTTTCCTCAATTTACACCATTCTCTACAAATAAACCACAGATTTTTAGAAGAATGATATTTAATGTGTACAGCATAACTACTATTGACGTTAGTGAGCAACAAAATATGCAGAAATCATTTCTTCTGTATAAATATTGATTTACACCAAAACACATTAGCTGCTGCTGCAACTCAGGTTGTTGAATCTGATGGTAAAAACCAAACGGCCTCTGATCAGCCTGGTGTTTCTCAAAAAGACGCTGGAAATTATTTTTATCAAGACATTTTAATCTCTTTGAAACAGGTCGTTGTTTCACTTTCTCGGGATAATACACACTTGATGATTCTAGAAGCTAAGGCATCTTTGTTTTATATAACGTACAATAACCTTTTCCCACATTTCCTTTCACTAGTTTTACTGATGGTTGTATGAACTTGGAAACACATATTGCTTTTGATGTTTGAAGTTGGATTAAAATTCAAACTGGAATTAACAAAGTCAGAGTTTTAGGGAGACGCAGAGCTGTGGATGGTTTGTATGACAGAAGGACATGCTGTGCCTCCAGTTTTATTTCCTACCCCATATTGTACGTCTCGACGATGTGTGGGGGTACGATATTCAGTAAAACACAGAAAACTGCTTGCTGATAGCAATGTCTATATTTTCTTGGATGCACAAAAATAAAACTGAACTCCTTGATCTTTTTTTGTCTCAACGTTTTATTCGCCTCCGTTTACTCAGTGTGGCTACTATTCTTTTTTCCTAGGAATCCCCCCAGGACAGCGCAATCACCAGAGACATTAACAGGACGTTCCCGGCTCATGACTATTTCAAAGACACTGGAGGAGATGGGCAAGATTCACTTTACAAAATCTGCAAGGTGGGACTCCCAACACGCACAAAGGTGGTTTATTTTTATGTGAAATCAACTCTGCAAACTATGCAGAGTCTCAACAGCGACTTCACACAGTGCACAAAGCTGCAGCTACAGCTGTACGCTAAATGAGGTGTAAACTGTTTTGAATCACATCTCCAAAAACAAATCAGCAGCCCTCTCTCCTTGGCTTTGTTCTACACAGACTGCTATTATACTTCAATTTATAAAACTATTTTATGAATCGGCAGCATGGTGGTGCAACTGGTGGAGCTGCTGCCTCTCAGCAAGCAGGTCCCTGGTTCAAATCCCGGTCCGGGAGCCTTTCTGGGTGGAGTTTGCATGTTCTCTCCGTGCATGCGTGGGTTTCCTCCGGGTACTCCGGTTTCCTCCCACAGACCAAAACATGCATGTTAGGCTGATTGGTAACTCTAAATTATCCCTAGGTGTCAGTGAGAGGTACCTGCCCCTCGCACAGTGATTGCTGGACATGGGCACCGGCGACCCTCATGACCCAAAAATGGAAGAAGTGGGTAAAAGATAATGGATGGCTGGATTTGATGAATCTCGTTACAAGACACCCGTTTCATTTACAGACTTAAAAAGTGAGTGAGCACGCCTAAAAAATATATATTTTTTGTTTCTACAGTTAAAATCAGTGCTGGGCAACGCTAATCCAAAAATAAGTTCCACTATTTCTAAAGCACTTATTAATTTATTTAGGTCTGCAATTTCAAAAGCGCTTATGTATTAGCAAAGCTAGCGGAGCTAATGCTAACGCGCTAACGTGCAAATGGCGAACTACTTTTTTTAAATCCAGCAGATTTGACCATTTCGTGAAAAGTTTAAGCTCAGAAAAACCTTGTGCTATAAAGTCAGCTAAGAAATATATTTTTTATCAGCAAAGAAATAATTGTTTTTACTGTGTTTTCTTGGAAAGTCCTTAGCTTCTGTGGCTGCCGCCATTTTGAAGAGGGCAAATGGCGAACTACCTTTTTAAATCCAGACGCGTCGCGTAGTCCGCTGAGAAACATCCATAAGTTCACCTTCCATGTTAAAAACTCTTCGTCTGACTCTTTGAAAACAAGCAATAAGGCTGCAGAGTAACACACTGGCTGCTAACTGCGCTCTCTCTAGCCAAGAGACTGAGAGGGATGCTTTTTTGTCACGGACCACATCCGGCGCTGACAGGATATGGTCCGTGAGCAGTCGTCCGGTTGATTTAAGAGCCCGTAAATAAGTTTTTTCGTTTTTACTGATAGATATTAGTTATTAGCGGTATTGCATTTTAAATAAAAATAGCGCAAATCCGCTTATGAATTATAAAAGTTAGTCAATCCGCTATAACGCTGACAAATTGTTTAGGTCCGCTACAAGCGGATTAGCGCTTTAGCGCTCCCTAGCGGTCTGGCGCCCACCTTTGGTTAAAAGCTACATATTATACAAACCCCTGTAGAAGACTAACAAAAATCAAACTTCCTTAATTTCCAGACCGTTGAGTGCACCTACGTAAATATAAGCCGTGCCCAATAAATTTGAAAAGAAAAAAGGTTTGTAGATATAGGCCTAACTTATAAGCCATGGCTGCCCATGTTGTAACATGAGATATTTACAGAGAAAGATTATTTTAAACTCTTAATAAAAGAGAGTGTGGCAGCAGAGCTACTAAGAGAGGTGTGCAGCTCTTGTTGTAGATCAAGAATCAACCACCAGATGGCGTTTTACATGCTGTATTTTGTTGTTCAACACACACAGACATAATGAACCCCACAGGTCTTCATGACAACTACCTCCCTCACTCATGTTTTTTTTTTTTTCATTCATTCAACCTTTATTTATACAGGCTAGCCTCGTTGAGTCACGGGGACTCATTTACAAGAGGGACCTGTCTCACTCACACCAAACAACCATCCACTCTCACACTCACACCTAGGGTCAATTTAGAGTCACCAATCAGCCTAACAAGCATGTTTTTTGGTCTGTGGGAGGAAACCGGAGTACCCGGAGGAAACCCACGCATGCACGGGGAGAACATGCAAACTCCACCCAGAAAGGCCCCGGACCGGGATTTGAACCGGCAACCTTCTCGCTGAGAGGCAGCAGCTCTACCAGTTGTGCCACCGTGCTGCCCAAAGGTTACTCTGCTGAATGCCCTAACACAAACTATCACATAGTGAACACATAAACTAAGCTAACAAGAACAGACTAATCACTAAAAGAGCAATGCTAAACAGATAACTGAAAATGATTAACAACGAACATAAATTCTACCCATAATCCTTCCTGAGGCTATGTACAGGTAGTCCCCGACTTACGAGCGAGTTCCGTACTTATGAGTTGCTCGTAAACCGGAAATTCGTACGTCGGAACAAGAAACACGTGTTCTCGTAAGTCCGGATTTTCGCTCGTAAGTTGGAACATTTATGGTAGCGCTACTACGAACACTCGTTTTTCATCAAAAACATTCATACTACTTCATAAACATGCTCAGAAACGTGTTTCCAAACGGTTAGCTAACACACTTTCATCTAAAAACACAAAAAAGTGCTGTATTTTTTACAAATTTACTGCTCGTTCGCCAGCTCGTAAGTCCGGGACCTCGTATGTAAGAGCGCTCGTAAGTCGGGGACTACCTGTAACTTGACAGTCAGCCACTGTAGAATGCTACAGTACTTACCAGTAAAATACACAAATGGGTACAGTGAATGCTTTTTCTGAACAGTGCCTGTAAGTGTGATTCAGGGTTTTGTTCACGAGTGAGGGAAGAATGGCGCGTGAGATTGACCGATGGTTCGGTGCAGCGTCTGCAGTATTGCGGACTCTGTACCAGTCTGTTGTGGTGAAGAGAGAGCTGAGCTGTAAGGCAAAGCTCTCTGTTTACCGGTCGGTCTACGTTCCTACCCTCACCTATGGTCACCAGCTCTGGGTAGTGACAGAAAGAACGAGATCGTGGATAGAGGTACAGGTAGTCCCCAATTTACGAGCGAGTTCCGTTACAACGAGGCGCTCGTAAACCGGAAATCTCGTAATTTGGAACGGCCGCCACGTGTCTCGTAAGTCCGGAATTTCGCTCGTAAATTGGAACGGTTTTGCTAGCGCGACTACGAACACTCGTTTTTCATCGAAAAACTGCTTATGAGTGCATAAAAATGATCGGAAACGTGTGTCCACATGTTTAGCTAACGAACTGTGGTGAAAAAACACAGAAAAACTCAGTATTTTTTGCGTTTTTTCAAAAAATTCGCCAGCTCGTAAGTCCGGAACCTCGTAGATCAGAGCGCTCGTAAATCGGGGACTACCTGTAGTTGAAATGAGTTTCCTCTGCAGGGTGGCTGGACACTCCCTTAGAAACAGGGTGAGAAGTTCAGTTATCAGAGACTCAGAGTAGAACCGCTACTCCTCCACATCGAGAGGAGCCAGCTGAGGTGGTTTGGGCATCTGGTAAGGATGCTCCCTGGGCGCCTCCCTGGGAAGTGCTTCGGGCATGTCCGACTGGGAAGAGACCCAGGGGAAGACCCCGGCCACGCTGGAGAGACTACTGTACGTCTCTTGGTTGGCCTGGGAACGCCTTGGGGTCCCCCCAGAAGAGCTGGAAGAGGTGGCTGTGGACAGAGATGTCTGGGCCTCCCTGCTCAAGCCGCTGCCCCCGTGACCGACGATGGATGGATGGATGGATGGATGGATGGATGGATGGATGGATGGATGGCAGGAAAGAAGGAAGGAAGGAAGCAAGGACGGAAGGGCAGACGGACGGGGCTGGCTAAATAAAATTAAAAGAATACATTAGCCTACCAGGAAACTGATGGCTATCTTCATCTTCCTCCTGTGCACTGTGCCCACCTCCCTAGGAAAACAAC
>JBBPBX010007525.1:51667-65010 GCA_038048925.1 Garcialebias charrua
AAAAAACCAAGTTTCATTGGTCCACTGTGACCAGTCTGCTAATTTCGTTGGTCAGATAAAAAAAAAAAACTTCATTTATACAGGTAGTTTCATTAAGTCACAAAGACCCACCCCCCAAAGAGAGACGTGTATTGGGCAGCTATATGAGCGCCTGGGTGTGACGAGGTTAAATGTTTTGGCGGCATGAAGCTCGCCTGTCAAAAAAAATAAAAAAATCCATAAATTAGCCGCAGCGTTCAAAGCGAGTGAAAAAGTAGTGGCTTATAGTCTGGAAATTACGGTATTTGGCTTATCTCGTTTGTGAGATATTATGAATACAATTACTTTGTTTAAAGTAACTTTAGAGGGATTTTTTTTTTTTTTTTGCTATAACCTGCGTTTCCAAAGTCTTGACATTTTAAAAAGATATTGCATCTATAAAACTCTGTGCTTCAACTTATTTTCTTGGATGCACAAAAATAAAAATATGAACTTGATCTTTTTTGTCTCTTCCACATTCTATCCACCTCTCTTTACTCAGCGCATCTACTTTTTTAAATGGGTGAGGAAAAAAAACTATTTTATTTTAAAAGAAATATGCAGAAATAGTGGCTTTATTTGCATAAGTGAGTCATAAACTCACAAAATCAAATCTAGAAGATGAATCAGAAAAAACAAAAGCAGAAAAAGGAAATTCAATTTTTAAGATATTAGTGAAATGATTAGATGTATATAATTGTTAAGATTTATAACAAATTACCCAAGATAATTGTATAAAAGGAGATTTTATTGCCAAAAACACCTGGAAAGAGGGCAACTGCTTCCAGAAGGTTTGTCGAGCAGCAGCGAGGGTTGTCAGTGCGGCGCACGGAAAGGATTAATTAACTCTGCCACTCTCTGCCTGTTCGGTTCAGTGGGTTCACAATTTAACAGAAAAGCAAAACGAGTTTCTATCAGAACGCAAGACCCAGCAAAAAAAATAAAATCACTGTTGTGTTGGAATGACTTAATGCAAACTAACCTTACAACCGGTCATAAAACATTTTGATCTTCAAATGTCAATGAGAACAAAAACACATTTCTAATCCTGAATTTAAAATGAAAACGTATATTTGTGTAATGGTTTCTGGATGGACCAACTGCTGGCTTTTTTTTTTTCAGTTTTCAGTTTCATTAAATTTATTATGGATAAATCTTGTGAGGGCATTCATCTCTTCTCAGACAAGCAGCTCCTGAGGTGTATATGAATAATTCACAGGCCTTTCCTGTGCGTACGGATTGATCCACACTTTGTTCGACTTCCACTCATTATTCGTGTTTCTAGTTCAGTGGGACATGTTGGTGGTCCTCACGCATAATTACTTCACTTTGAAAATACTAACTTTTCTCTTTATTTTGTTATCATTGGATGCTTTTTTTGTGTTTTTTAAAGCACATTTTAAATTAAAAACTTCCACAGAAAAATTTTGAAATATAAAAATGCTGCCAAATGCAAGTGCTTGCCACTTTTTACAATGCAGATGTTTGATTTCTGTGTTGATGAGCAAAAAATAAGCATTTAACTGTTTTAAATAGGGATGCACATTATTGGATTTTTGGCCGATATCTGATATATGTTGAAACTTATTTGGATGATAACCGATATTTTATATACATTCCTTTGTCAGAACATAGCCCTCTTATATAAGCTTATTTGCTACAAAAATTGTGCAACAGCTGTAAAAGCTGGTGACATATATTCAGTAATGGCCATATATGCATAACATTTTAACTTACCCAGTATATTAAATGAAAAGTGTTCAATGTTATTTATTAGCATTAAACACCTGTGATGCTGTCTCACTTGTGGAGGCTTATTCCGGGTTCCTATGCAGTGTGGGATCCTCTGCACTCCTGTGCAGGAAGGACAGCCTTTTTAAGTTCAAAGTTTTTGTTTATCCATTGCGCCGTAAGACCAATCATGCTAACGGGGCTAACACGACGTCCAGTTGTTTGTGGTAAAACTCACCCAACAAGTTGTGCTATCGGTTATTAGCTTCTCAATGACGTCGGAAATAACTGCTTGTAACTCTGGTAAGGCTAAGTCAGAAGAATATCTCCGACTGGGGACGATGTAGTGAGGCTCAACGTAGTCCAAAAATCTTCGGAATCCGACATCCTCGATGAAAAGAAACTTCCACACCACCGACATTTTGAATTTTCCTCTCCACCGTGAGATCAGGTAGTCGTGCATGACGTCATCGCATTGTGCTGCAGCTGCAGGCATCCTTGTCACTGGGTTGTCATTCAACAACAGCGTCTTTTATACCAGTGTGTTATTTTGATGGAATGGCCGATGTCCGACATTGAACTTTAACGCTAATATTGTCTGATACCATGTCGATAATATTGTGCATCCCTAGTTTTAAAGGTTTTTACTTTAGGCTCAATCAAAATCTGAACACAACACTACAACTTAATTTATTGATTTAAACTACCGCATTTTCTGGCATATAAGTTGCAGTTTTTGCATAGAATTGTCAGTCCTGCGACGAAGCGACTTATATAAGTTTTTTTGTCCATATTTATAACGCAGTTTTTGAGTGACGCTTTAAATTCCTCGCTTCACTCAGCTGGTGTAGGCGGAGGAACGCTGGAGAGCTAGCGGCTCCGGCTGCGATGGATGGATGGATGGATTGCACCGCCCAGGCTAAATTAAGCTGTTTTGACCTTTAAAGTGCATTTATTAAGGAAAAGTTAAACTGAGACACACCTTTGCTATAATGTCGAGCAAAATGTTTTAGTCTTGTTAAATTTCTAAGAACTGCAACAGCGGGTCCTCCCGTGTGCACTCACTTCACTCAGCTGGTGCAGGCAGAAGAATGCTGGAGATCTAGCGGTTTCAGCCGCGATGGATGGATGGATGGATGGATGGATGGATGGATGGATGGAGGGAGTGAGTGAGCCCAGGTGAAATGAAACTGTTTTGACCATTAAATAAATATATAATAAATGTGACTTATATGCCAAAGGGATTTATTTATGTTTTTTTTCCTCTTCATGATGCTTTTTTTTGACTTATGCAACTTATATGCCGGAAAATACAGTAGTTCATTTGTTAAGCCTTAGCCAGGTTTTCCAAAAAGAACCAAGAAAATAGTGCATAAACATATTCAACTCTTTAACTTTTTTTCTTATATTTTTGTGTAAACTCTTCTAACTACATACCTGTTGTTATTCTCTTTCAGGCCTATTCGGTTTATGATCAGGAGATTGGTTACTGCCAGGGACAGTCCTTCCTGGCTGCGGTGCTGCTACTACACGTGAGTTCACATCACAGCAGGGCCCAGAAAAACCTTCTGAACCATCCAGATCTGAGACGGCTTGTTTTTGTTTTCATTCATCTTCTTCTCAGACTGTAACAGCACTTAGCTCGGATTGTTTTAGGTCTAAATTCTTCAGCACCACTTCAGATAAGATGCACTCTTGAGAAATACAGTTTACGAACTCTTTGATTTGTAAATGCATCCATGTCTTCCTGAAGTCTCAGTTTGCTGCCTCTTATCCAACTACTGAAGTGTAGAGACTAACACTGCCATCTAGTGGAGGAACAAAGTTTTTTTTTTTGTCGTAATAGCTGTGTTGTAAAGTTTAAAAAGTAAAATAAGACACAGTTTACTGAAAGTCTTTGCTGTCTTCAGATGCCAGAGGAGCAAGCTTTCAGTGTTCTGGTGAAGATCATGTTCGATTACGGCCTCAGGGACCTTTTCAAACAGAACTTCGAGGATCTGCACTGCAAATTTTTTCAACTTGAAAGACTCATGCAGGTTTGTGTGCTACATTTTCACATCTCTGGCGCTGAGTCACACGTTTTATTAGATGGCTGCGTTTACCAGAGTGTTGGTCGGCTGCTCCTCCTCGCTTGTTTTTGTCGTCTTGTGTTTCTTTTCCACATGCTCCTTCTGTTCGTACTTACATGTCCTTTAGATGTTTATTTATCCATATTTGTCTTTTTAGGAGTATATACCTGATTTGTACAACCACTTCCTGAATGTGGGTCTGGAGGCTCATATGTATGCTTCTCAGTGGTTCTTGACCCTCTTCACAGCCAAGTTTCCTCTTTACATGGTCTTCCATATAATCGACCTGCTACTGTGTGAGGTTGGTCATTAAAATCACACTTTATAGCAGCTAATTCACACAGTTGGTTTTGCTTCTATTTGCACATTTAAACTGACAAAATATCATTTTAATAATGTTGTCCTGTTTGATGTCTGTTTGGATATAAGTGATTAGTGGACTGTAATGATTGTATTTAACAATAAGAACAGATTTACAGCAGATAGACACTGAAAGCCAGTGAAAGGTTCATGAAATTTTACACAGAAGCAGACAAATGTATTTTTCATTCAAGATTAAACTGATCTTTATGAAAATTGTGCGAGCCGAGCAGCTCGGTAAGCTCCTTCATAGAGCGCACGCCACTGATGGTGCTGATTTAAAATAAAGAAATAGATGATCAGAGTTTAAAACTTGAAATATAAAACAATTATTTAAAACTGTTGTTTTTTATGTATTTACCATGTTTGTAAAATGTACAGTGTTTTGTTTAGGGATGCACGATCCACATTTCTCACTTCCGATCCGATACCGATACTTATTAACTCAGTATCGACCGATACCGATACTTTCCCGATCCGATACTGTTCAGGTATTTGACTCTGTATAATGAAACTTTTGCACCCAAACTATTCATTTTAACATTGTGTGAGATAAACCCAATGAAGACACTCTTAAGCCTTACAATAGGGAACCCCCCTATTGTAAGGCTTAAGAGTGTCTTCATTGGGTTTATCTCACACAATGTTAAAAAGGGCAGTCACAGATTGTGATTGAACACAAGTGCTCTTTGAAGCTGGATCGGAAAAGTATCGGCAGGTTTGATCCGATACCCGATACTTAAATAATGCTGGTATCGGATACCGATACCGATACTGGATCGGATCTGCCCCATCCCTAGTTTTGTTATAAAATGTGTTATCATGTAAATAATGAGTCATAAAACTTTATTTTTGTATTAACTTTCCCTTTTTTGTTTTCAGGGTATTAGTGTGATCTTTAATGTAGCTTTGGCACTTCTGAAGGTGAGCTTCATCACAAAAATGAACCTACACACACACACATGCACACGCACTGAGAGTAATAAAAGAGGCAGATTTGCAGAAAGTTCATTTTTTTTAACAAAACAACTTTTTCATGGTGTTGCTTCTCACTACGGTACATAGTTAATTTTGCTTGAGATGATGATTTACAAATTTTACAGGTTCATCGATCCTGTTTTTGTATTCTTCTCCATCACTTTACATTGTAGCTGTTTTCATTTCATAAAAAAATTTATTTCATTTATTTTTCTCAATGTATATGCTTTCTTTTATGATTGTTATAATTTTTTGTTTAAAACAGGTCTCTTCAAATGAATCCTCGAGGCTCAATGAGACTAACCTGTATAAATAAAGGTTGAATGAGTGAATTAAGGGTTACAAATAATGAAAAACCAAATTTCAGTGTCTCAGAAAATTAGAATTTTGAGATAAAGTTCCATATTGGAAACTCATGCACACTACGCACAGACGAATCCTAGGCATGAGCGATAAATGTCTCGTTCCTCAAGTCAATCCACTCCCGAACCAGAGACAACATCAGAAGCGTCTTACCTGCTGAGGAGGAAAAGAACTGGACTGTTGCTCAGTGGTCTAATGTCCTCTTTTCAGACGAAAGTACATTTTCACGTTATTTAGAAATCAAGGCCCCAGAGTCTGGAGGAAGAGTGGAGAGGCCCAGAATCCACGTTGATTGAAGTCCAGAGAGAAGTTTCCTCAGTCAGTGATGATTTGAGTCCATGTCCTCTGCTGGTGTTGGTCCACAGTGTTTTCTGAAGTCCACAGTCAACGCAGCATCTACCAGGACATTTACCGGTACTTCATCCTTCAGCTGACGAACTTTATGGAGATGCTGGTTTCATTTTCCAGCAGGACTCGGCTCCTGCCCACATGACAAACGTACCAACAGATGGTTCAGTGCCCGTGGTGTTACTGTGCTTGACTGACCAGCAAACACGCCTGACCTGAAGCCCACAGAGAACCTCAGGGCTGTCGAGAGGAACGTGAGCGGCACCAGACCCAACAAAGCAGATGACCTGAAGGTCACTATTAAAGTAGCCTGGGCTTCCATTACACCTCAGCTGTGCAGCAGGCTGATCATGCCGCGCTGCACTGATGCAGTAATTCATGCAAAAGGAGGCCCAAACAAGTAGAGTGCATAGAAATGAACAAACTTCTCAGAAGACTGACATTTGTGTTTAAATTATCCTTTTATCTTATGTAAAATTCTAATTCTCTGACACTGGGTGATGGTTTTTCATTCTTTTTAAGCCATAATCATCAAAATGACAAGAAATAAAGGCTTGAAATATTTCACTCTATTTCTATTTCTGAAGTGATTGGCAAGTAACTTTTGTCCAATATTCCTCTTTTTTTTTACATGTACCGGTACCTGTAAAGTAGACGATGAATCAACTATAACTGATTATCTTTTTGTTGTTTTTTCAGACATCCAAAGACGATCTAATCCAAACAGACTTTGAGGGTGCGCTCAAGTTCTTCCGTGTCCCCGTTCCCAAAAGATATCGCTCCGAGGAAAACGCAAAGAAACTGATGGAGCTGGCTTGTAGCATGAAGGTGAGCTTAAAGTAGAACAGATATCCTTCTTTTATCCCATTAATCTAAAAGAAAGACTAAAAAGCATGTGCTGATCTCTTCAAGCCTTTTAGTATTTAGAATATTGTAAAAGCACATCTCATTATGGCTCAGTCAGCATTCCTTATTACTAAACTAGAAAAACCGCATTTCCTACGAAAATGCACGTGTGAATGCCTTAGCGCCGCTCCGCCCTTCTCGCGGCGACCGCCGGAAGTCGAGCTCGTCCACCCTGAAACACTCTCGTGCCTTTCACGTACCCGTTTGGCACCCAATGCGTGCACCCAATTTGGTCCACATTCCAAAATGGCCGCCTTCCCATTTATCGTACAACGTTGACGCCAGAGGGTTTTCTGTGCGTCTTGGTGAATTGGACAAGTGTACAAAATTTCATGATCCTACGTGAAACTAAGGCCAATGCGGAGGGTAGTTTGAAAATTTCTAGGTGGCGCTCTTGAGCCGTTTCTTTTGAAATTTTGGTCACGCCCCCAAAATATGTAACTGTTCACCAGTCCTGACGAGTCTGCCAAATTTGGTGAGTTTTGGGATATGATAAAGCTCCCAAAAGGCCAAACGTATTGTGACGGCGTTACGTCTGATTCGCCACATCGCCACGCCCACATGCTCCACCCAAAACGGTCAGTGTTGGAAAGCTTGTTACAGCAACATGTCTTCGGTCACTGGACACACCGTCACGCTGATTAGGTAACAGGTGTCCGATCGGGACGTTCAATGTACAACTGTACACTTCCTGTTGTGAGGGGGCGTGGCTTAATTAATGTCATGATTTGACCAGTCAGTATTGCAGGGGACCGGATGTGGGTATATCACTGAAGGTTTGATGTATTAGACAGTTTTCGTGTAGGTGCTATTAGTGTTTCGTTTGTGATGGCGTTACGTCTGATTCGCCATATTGCCACGCCCACATGCTCCACCCAAAACGGTCAGTGTTGGAAAGCTTGTTACAGCAACATGTCTTTGGTCACTGGACAGACCGTCACGCTGATTAGGTAACAGGTGTCCGATCGGGACGTTCAATGTACAACTGTACACTTCCTGTTGTGAGGGGGCGTGGCTTAATTAATGTCATGATTTGACCATTCAGTATTGCAGGGGACTGGTTGTGGGTCAATCACTGAAGGTTTGATGTATTAGACAGTTTTCGTGTAGGTGCTATTAGTGTTTCGTTTTTCATGGCGAGATACCTAACTTTGAGGCCAGGCCACGCCCCTTCATCATATATGAAAACATGAGGTTTTGATCATTTTTTACTCCCCCATGTCTGAGTGATGAGTCTGCCAAATTTGGTGAGATTTAGGATATGATAAAGCCCCCAAACGGCCATTTCATTTTAGCTCCATTCATTTTCAATGGGAAAAAGATGGCCGAAAAGGCTGAATATCTCAAAAAGCTAAAGTTGCAGCATTACCAAAAGTCATAGCCGGATTGTCCTAAATGAGCTGAACATTTTGATATATGAATTGTTGAAATCGCACCAAAACTGTGCGAGTAGTTACATGCCAAAAAACGTACGGAATGAAGATAGTAACATCTATAAACTGTAGATAATAATAATAACTAGAAAAACCGCATTTCCTGCGAAAATGCACGTGTGAATGCCTTAGCGCCGCTCCGCCCTTCTCGCGGCGACCGCGGGAAGTCGAGCTGGTCCACCCCGAAACACTCTCGTGCCTTTCCCGTACCCGTTCGGCACCCAATGCGTGCACTCAATTTGGTCCACATTCCAAAATGGCCGCCTTCCCATTTATCGTACAACGTTGATGCCAGAGGGTTTTCTGTGCGTCTTGGTGAATTGGACAAGTGTACCAAATTTCATGATCCTACGTGAAACTAAGGCCAATGCGGAGGGTAGTTTGAAATATTCTAGGTGGCGCTCTTGAGCCCTTTCTGTTGCAATTTTGGCCACGCCCCCAAAATATGTAATTTTCACCAGTCCTGATGAGTCTGCCAATTTTGGTGAGTTTTGGGATATGAAAAAGCCCCCAAAATGCTATTTCATTTTAGCTCCATTCATTTTCAATGGGATAAAAATGGCCGAAAAGGTCGCCTTTCCTTTCATCGTACAACGTTGGTGCCAGAGGGTTTTCTGTGCGCCTTGGTGAATCGGGGAGGTGTACCAAATTTCATGATCCTACGTGAAACTAAGGCCAATGCGGAGGGTAATTTGAAATATTCTAGGTGGCGCTCTTGAGCCCTTTCTGTTGCAATTTTGGCCACGCCCCCAAAATATGTAATTTTTCACCAGTCCTGACGAGTCTGCCAAATTTGGTGAGTTTTGGGATATGATAAAGCTCCCAAAAGGCCAAACGTATTGTGACGGCGTTACGTCTGATTCGCCACATCGCCACGCCCACATGCTCCACCCAAAACGGTCAGTGTTGGAAAGCTTGTTACAGCAACATGTCTTCGGTCACTGGACAGACCGTCCCGCTGATTAGGTAACAGGTGTCCGATCGGGACGTTCAATGTATAACTGTACACTTCCTGTTGTGAGGGGGCGTGGCTTAATTAATGTCATGATTTGACCATTCAGTATTGTAGGGGACCGGTTGTGGGTCAATCACTGAAGGTTTGATGTATTAGACGGTTTTCGTGTAGGTGCTATTAGTGTTTCGTTTTTCATGGCGAGATGCCTAACCTTGAGGCCAGGCCACGCCCCTTCAGCATATATGAAAACGCGAGGTGTTGATCATTTATTACTCCCCCATGTCTAAGTGATGAGTCTGCCAAATTTGGTGAGATTTAGGATATGATAAAGCCCCCAACATGCCATTTCATTTTAGCTCCATTCATTTTCAATGGGAAAAAAATGGCCGAAAAGGCTAAATAATTCAAAAAGCTAAAGTTGCAGCATTACCAAAAGTCATAGCCGGATTGTCCTGAACGAGCTGGACATTTTGATATATGAATTGTTGAAATGGCACCAAAACTGTGCGAGTAGTTACATGCCAAAAAACGTACGGAATGAAGATAGTAACATCTATAAATAACTAGATTGCATTTCCTGAGAAAATGCATGTGTGAATGCCAAAATGGCCGCTTCACCCAACTTGCATGTTCAATCAAAATGGCCGCTTCACCTAATGTATGTTAGAGATTGTCCATAGCTACAACCTCACCAAATTTCAGCTCTCTATGAATAAAGATGGCTGAGTTAAAGCCATTTGAAAGTAACATTGGCAGCTATCAGCTGAAATTGGTCAAAAACCGCTGAACAACAGCTAAAACAAGCAGAAAATATCTTAAATTACCAGAAGGAAGTTGGTAGAACATGGTTTTGCTGAATTAGGCTGAAAAAAGTTGGATTGATAAAAAAAAATTGTTGAAATAGCTGAAAAAGCTGTAATTTGCATAAACAGCTAAATAGTAGCTAAAATCGCAAAAATAGCTTAATCTTTTAAAAATTAGCTGAAAGGAGCATAATGATCTGAAATTAGCATGAATAAGTCAGTAGAAGTACAACAATGTTGAAGTAAGCTGCATAAAGCTGAAAAGAGCACAAAGCATTGAAGAAACAGCTGAAAGTAGCCGAAATATTTTTTTTAAATGTACAAGGTAGCTGAAGGAAGCTGAGTTGGTCCAAAATGTGAAAGGAGTAGTGAAATATTGTAATGAGTTCCAAAGATATCAAGGATGCAAAATGAGCTCATTGAGTTCATTTGAGCTCCATTCATTTTCAATGGGAAAAAAATGGCCGAAAAGGCTGAATATTTCAAAAAGCTAAAGTTGCACCAATACCAAAAGTCATAGCCATCATGTCCTAAATGAGCTGAACATTTTGATATATGAATTGTTGAAATAGCACAAAAACTGTAGGAGGAGTAGCGTGCCAAAAAACGTACGGAATCAGGATAGTAACAGATGTAATTGTAACACTAGAAAAACCGCATTTCCTACGAAAATGCACGTGTGAATGCCTTAGCGCCGCTCCGCCCTTCTCGCGGCGACCGCGGGAAGTCGAGCTGGTCCACCCCGAAACACTCTCGTGCCTTTCCCGTACCCGTTCGGCACCCAGTGCGTGCACTCAATTTGGTCCACATTCCAAAATGGCCGCCTTCCCATTTATCGTACAACGTTGACGCCAGAGGGTTTTCTGTGCGTCTTGGTGAATTGGACAAGTGTACCAAATTTCATGATCCTACGTGAAACTAAGGCCAATGCGGAGGGTAATTTGAAATATTCTAGGTGGCGCTCTTGAGCCCTTTCTGTTGCAATTTTGGCCACGCCCCCAAAATATGTAATTTTTCACCAGTCCTGACGAGTCTGCCAAATTTGGTGAGTTTTGGGATATGATAAAGCTCCCAAAAGGCCAAACGTATTGTGACGGCGTTACGTCTGATTCGCCACATCGCCACGCCCACATGCTCCACCCAAAACAACCAGTCGTGGAAAGCTTGTTACAGCAACATGTCTTCGGTCACTGGACAGACCGTCACGCTGATTAGGTAACAGGTGTCCGATCGGGACGTTCAATGTACAACTGTACACTTCCTGTTGTGAGGGGGCGTGGCTTAATTATTGTCATGATTTGACCATTCAGTATTGCAGGGGACCGGATGTGGGTCAATCACTGAAGGTTTGATGTATTAGACTGTTTTCGTGTAGGTGCTATTAGTGTTTCGTTTGTGACGGCGTGACGGCTGATTCGCCACATCGCCACGCCCACATGCTCCACCCAAAACGGTCAGTGTTGGAAAGCTTGTTACAGCAACATGTCTTCGGTCACTGGACAGACCGTCCCGCTGATTAGGTAACAGGTGTCCGATCGGGACGTTCAATGTATAACTGTACACTTCCTGTTGTGAGGGGGCGTGGCTTAATTAATGTCATGATTTGACCATTCAGTATTGCAGGGGAGTGGTTGTGGGTCAATCACTGAAGGTTTGATGTATTAGACGGTTTTCGTGTAGGTGCTATTAGTGTTTCGTTTTTCATGGCGAGATGCCTAACTTTGAGGCCAGGCCACGCCCCTTCAGCATATATGAAAATGCGAGGTTTTGATCATTTGTTACTCCTGCATGTCTGAGTGATGAGTCTGCCAAATTTGGTGAGTTTTAGGGTATGATAAAGCCCCCAAAAGACCATTTCATTTTAGCTCCATTCATTTTCAATGGGAAAAAAATGGCCGAAAAGGCTTAATATTTCAAAAAGCGCAACTTGCAGCATTACCAAAAGTCATAGCTGGATTGTCCTGAACGAGCTGAACATTTTGATATATGAATCGTTGAAATGGCACAAATACTCTAGGAGGAGTAGCGTGCCAAAAAACGTACGGACGGAAGATAGTAACTATAACTAGAAAAGTCGCATTTCCTGCGAAAATGCACGTGTGAATGCCTTAGCGCCGCTCCGCCCTTCTCGCGGCGATCGCGGGAAGTCCAGCTAGTCCAACCTGAAACACTCTCGTGCCTTTTCCGTACCCGTTCGGCACCCAACGCATGCACCCAATTTGGTCCACTTTCCAAAATGGCCGCCTTCCCATTTATCGTACAACGTTGATGCCAGAGGGTTTTCTGTGCGTCTTGGTGAATTGGACAAGTGTACCAAATTTCATGATCCTACGTGAAACTAAGGCCAATGCGGAGGGTAGTTTGAAATATTCTAGGTGGCGCTCTTGAGCCGTTTCTTTTGCAATTTTAGCCACGCCCCTAAAATATGTAATCTTTCACCAGTCCTGATGAGTCTGCCAAATTTTGTGAGTTTTGGGATATGATAAAGCCCCCAAAAGGCCAAACGTATTGTGACGGCGTTACGTCTGATTCGCCACATCGCCACGCCCACATGCTCCACCCAAAACGGTCAGTGTTGGAAAGCTTGTTACAGCAACATGTCTTTGGTCACTGGACAGGCCGTCACGCTGATTAGGTAACAGGTGTCCGATCGGGACGTTCAATGTACAACTGTACACTTCCTGTTGTTAGGGGGCGTGGCTTAATTATTGTCATGATTTGACCATTCAGTATTGCAGGGGACCGGATGTGGGTCAATCACTGAAGGTTTGATGTATTAGACAGTTTTCGTGTAGGTGCTATTAGTGTTTCGTTTGTGACGGGTTTTCTTTCATTCAGCTAATTTTAATTTCATCTTAGTCCACCTATCATGAGAGGAGTTTTGTAAATACTCTGTCCATTTATCTTTCCTTTATGTGAGATGGATACTTGGGCCAAAAACAAACAATCATGTAATGTTTATTGGTTTACATGTGACAGCAGCTATCATCAAAATGTAGAATTTCCTCTAAATATAAGTATAAATGATCTCTTACAGATGTCATGTGAACACGTCCAGAGTCAGGAGATCGCAGGTAGCCAGAAGCACGATCAACTTCCTTTAAACACGAATACCAAGGTACATTTTAGTTCTTGTGTTCCTAAACAGAATTACTTGCTACGTGTGGTTTCATCAACCTTAATGTTCAATTAGGTGTGTATAGGAGTGTACTATGGTTTTTATGGACAGTTGTTTGTTTGGACAGTCAGACGCTATAAACAATCAGACAATCAATCAGATAACAGCTCATTACTGTCCTGACAAAACATTGTCCTTAAAAACCACAAAACAGTCACACACACAAACACACACAACTTCAGTTGAACATGTTATATTTAC